>LOEQ01002540.1:33867-45594 GCA_001685075.1 Bramus lutescens
ATTTCTGGGTATAGGCTAGCCGTGTGGGAGCTGGGCAGGACGAAAAGCAGGGCCTGCTCCCCATTCACTCTTATCACTACACACATTTGTGGTGTGAATTAGCATTTTTAAAAGCCAAAAATTCAATTAATATTTTTCTAGCTTCTGAATTTGGTATCATTTACATCTGAAGTCAATCTTTGTAAAAAAAAAATCTGTGAATGTTTCTTTTGGGCCTTATATAACTTTAGTAGATTACTCAATTCTCTTCCTGACCTCTTCACCTTTCTCCCAAGCATTCAAAGCTGCTGTATGGCATAGAGCCAAGGTGTATTTATCATATATAGACTGTCTTCATACATCAGCAACTTCTCCTAGAAGTTGGTCTTGGGGAATTTTAGCATCTCTAGTTCAATGGTTCTTTCCACCAAGTTTTCCACTTTAATTGAGGACCAGGCTTCAATGCTGCTGTAACCTCATCTCCCCAATCTTGTGGCATAATTCTGTTAGTAGTGGTCCATGAATTTAACATCTGCTTTCCAAAAGGTAAATACATACCATATGAGATTATCACTTCCTTAAATCTCCTCAAATATAGCATTTCCACAGGAATCAAGTGAGCTCTTCCTTAGCCTTGGGGACATTTGTCATTTGGAGGTTGTTCCTGTATGGTGACTGGATAAATTAAGGCTGATTTTTTGATAACCTTGGATAGTTCCTCTTTAACTTCATAATGTAATGGTAAGGTTGGTTCTCCTTTAAATTCCTCTGTTTGTATCTGAATATCTCTATTATTTGTTTTAATATGTTTTTCTAAGACTTGCAACTTACTTATTAGTTGTAACGTTTTATAAGACCTGTATCTTGTCAGTCAATTTCTTGTATTTGGCACTGATATCAACCATGAATTACCAAACTGATAGTGATTATGATTGACATTACATAATTACCAGCTAAATTAATTATCCCCTCATTCAATTGTTCCATTTTCAAGTTATCCACTGTGGACCTGTATAAAAAGACTTAACTCTCTCTATAATAATATTGTTTCCCACTTTTTAACATGGTATAAAACTCTCTGTCTCTCTCTCTCTTTTCAGCTAATCCCTCCTTTTAAGAATCCCAAGCTGTCTAACCAAATCTGTTGACAAAGATAGTGAAGTGTGAGGCTGGCCATCACTGTGTAGCATGTCTGGATGGAGAACACAGGTGGTATACAGCTAAGGACAGTTTCAGAGAACACTGTAAGAACACTGACTGAGGACATATGCCACTGATTGTGCATAATTGTGAGCTGAGAGTATGTGGTAATCACCTGAGCAGGTCTCAAGGCAACCCCAGCCTGAGGAGATCCAGAGAAAGCAAACAACCCACAAGGAAAAGGAGCCAAAGAACTAACCATCTAAAATCCAGACACAGGGGACCATGAAAAAGTAGCATATGTGACGAGTGGAAAATAAGCACAGAGCCGCCTGAAGACAGAGCTGGCTAGTTGTGAGGGACTAACTCTGGCAGTGTTTGGAGTCCAGGTGACTGTGGGGATTTGGGCTTGTGGAGACTTCTGTAGAAAGGCCGCAACAGGAAAATTCCAGACTTGCTCAGAGTACTTGAGGAAGAGAAGGAAAAGTTGGTTGTTATCATGGTGACTCCAGCGGGTAGAGCTCCCAATTGCAGCTCTAGTGTATGCCAGTGGCTGCACAGTCATGGGCAAGCAGCTACCTTATGAATTCATGACCCAAAAGTTGGATGCCAAATTAAGTGGTTAATCCAATTCATCTTTATCAATGAAATATTGGGAATCGGATATCAGGGTAAGAACCTGAAAGATCAGAGTAGCAGGGATCAGTCACTAGTCACCCCCTCCCTCTGCCAACCCTCTGTCCAGAAGGGCAATGATCCTCTCTCTGCCCCACCTCATCACTTCCCGTCTCCTCTACGTCTACAGTCCTCCATCCCTATATGATTAATTTAGGTCAGCCAGTGGCTAGCTCTTCCCTCCGACTCCAAGCAAGCTGTATTTGTCAGAATAAAATCAAAATACCACACAACAATGGATTCCTAGTCATTTTAATATCTGCTCCCAGTGAATCAAATCTGCTCATACCTCTATTGCTAGTTTTGTCGAATAAAGATGATAATAATGCTACTCTTTTAGGCTGGTTGGTTACCTGAGGTGATTATGCACAGTCAATAGCAATTGTATCTATAATTATCCTTAAACAATAGCTTTTATTGGAAAAGATAGATACAAAGACATACTGCAATAATAAGCCAAACACTAATGATGGTGGAAATACACACACACACACACACACACAAAAAACATTCTAAGAACATCTTTAGCAATTTTACCAAAAGCCTTTGCATACTTTATGTTTCTTCCATGTACTCACTATGATATCTAACACAAACTACATATCTTTTTAAATCTCACATCTTCAACAGTTTTTATTTTTTTAAGAAAAGAATTAACAAAAATGGAGGAACAGGTGTGGGGCAGAAAATGAAGATAAGCATAAACTGTTCTGTCAGTTGTGTAATCAATAAACCATCAGAAAAGATGTTCTCTAAACAACACAATAAAGAGTTAAGATGGGACATTTCCTGAGCAAGGCTGAAGATTCTAGTCTCTATATTTGAAATTTAGGATGCAGAAATTAAATAGTATCTACATTCTATTGCTTCATTTGTAAAACATGAATATTAACAACCATGTAGAAGGATGGTCTGAGGACTAGAGATATAAAAAATTACATAATTTAATTTTTGTGTATGAAACTAACTATCACAGTGCCTGAAACAAAGGATGGGAGAGTTTGCTCAATGGTTAGGAGCACTTGTTAATCTTTCAGAGAATCAAGGATCAATATCCAGCACTCACATGGCAACTTACAACTGTCTGTAACTCCAGTTTCAGGGGCTCTGATGCCCCCTTCTGGCCTTCTTGGGCACCAGGCATGCACATGGTACACATATATTCACGCAGGTAAAATACTATACACATAAAAAAGTAACTCTAAACAAAAATTGAATAAAGATTCTAATACATTTATTTTCCTTTCTTTGATCCCATTCAGAAAGTTTTCTTATCTTTTTTTTTTATCTCCAGAGCATGAGCGAAGAGAGAGCTGGCTTCTCTTATATCCTATGTTCATGCCTAAAGTGTATTTGTTATATACTTGTATATTTTAATCAAATCATGCCTAACATAGACTTAAAAAAACAACTTTTTATTGAAAATAGATTCTTCTATCATACAATACATCCCAAACACAGTTTCCCCTCCCTCCTCTCCTTCCTACTCCTTCCAAATTCCCCTCTCACCCAGATCTACTTCCCCTCCAGTTCCTCTTCAGAAAGAGAACTCCCAAGGATATCAACCAAACTTAGCATAACAAGCTACAACAAAACAAGGCAGAAAGCCCTCACACTGAGGCTGGATAAGGCAACCCAATCGGAGGTAAAGAGTCCCAAGAGCAGGCAAAATAGTCAGAGACACACGTACTCCAACTGTTAGGAGTCCCACAGAAACATCAAGCTAGCAGCAAACATGTATTCAGAGGACCTGATCCAGACTCCTGCTGGCGTCTTCAGTCTCTATGAGCCCCTATGAGCTCTGCTTAGTCGAGTCAGCTGGCCATATTAACCTGGTGTCCTCAATCCCCTCTGACTTTCCATCCCCCTCTTCCATTGGGTTCCCCAATCTCTGAGGGGAGGGACCTGTTGGAGACCTCCAATTTAAACTCTTTCTCCACATTATGTTTGGCTATGGGACTCTGCACCTGCTCCCATCTGCTGCCAGAAGCTTCTCTCATGACGACTAGAAAAGGCATCAATCTATGAGTATAGCAGAGATTTGGTGGAATCATTTCATTGATTTTTTCCCCCAAGTGTGTTTGCTTCTACCCTAGGTCTCTGGGCTATCCAGTCTTGGGTTCCTGGTCATCCAGCTATGTAGGACAAGGGCTCCCTCTCCTGACATGGGCCTCAAGGTACACCAAACATTGTTGGCTACTCCCACAAGTTTTGTCCCCCAGCACATCTTGTAGGCAGGTCAGATTATCTGACAAGGGTGTTCTGACCAGGATGTTGTCCAGGTTTCTCTTTGCATAGCCTGTAGAGTACCTTCTTATGCCTAAGAGACTAGAATGCAGGGGTGAATAGTCCAAGAGGGTACCAACCAGTTTTACCTCTCAACATTTAACTAGATAAGTGGAAGTTGTCTTCAGCAATGGGGCTCTGGTGTCATTTTCAGAGAGCAATCTTCTGTTCTATCAGAACCTAGGTTGTTTAGGGATCTCCACAGGACCTCTCAGCCAACAACTCAACCAAATGCATCCCAGTCCCACCACTGGAAGCCTTGCCTGTCTCCTAAAGACGGCTGAATTTGTTTAGTCTCTGTATCCCTTTACTAGGAGTCCTCACTAGTGTCACCCTCATAGATTCTAGGCAGTTTCCCACACCTCCCATCCGCTCCAAATCCAACAATCTCTCGTTAGACACTCGCCAACCACTGCCCTTCCTAATCATTGTATACTTTGTTGCTTCCCTTGCGAAACCAACATTATGACATATTAGCACATCTATTTGTCTTAGTTTTGTGGCTGTGCATCTGCTTCAACATGTCTCAGCTTTGAGATCTCAGCAAAATAGTAGGGCCTGAATCCATGAATTCTTCTGCCAGAAGAGACTTGGGGGAAGGCAGTTTTCAACAAGTGTAGAGTATTATAATGCAAGAGTCTCCAACGATAAGGATGGTAATTGAGCAAGAGGCTTCAGGCTCTGGACTCTGACAACTCATTACAGCTTTTATGCTAAACGCAACAGAGAAGCCTAAGAAGGCTTATTCCTGGAAGATACAGGATTCTCTGATGAACTTTACAATGTTGCTTTGCATAGCAGGCTTGAATCCTTACACTCACACTACTTCCTATTTTTCTTGGCCTGAAATTAACTCATACTATGAGTAAATAGTTCTCCTACTTCCCATTTTTCCTCACAGGAATTTCCCCACGATAAAATCTTGGCATATTTGACCCTGTCTTGGCATCTCTTAATGTAGTAGTATTGTGCTAGGGTACCAATATCACACACAATATATTATTCTTTATGTCCCTTTATTCTTTGTGCAATGGGCAAAATTTTTCGGGAATAGGCATCTGTTTTCTAAGAGGGATGAAGGTATTAAAGAAAGTTAGTAAAAATAATATAAATAAGTTGGTCAATCCAAGATAAACTAAGTCTTAGCCAATGTGCAAAAAGTCATAAAAACAGAAACATGGAGAATTCATAATAATTTAACCATAAAAATAATGGTATCTACGAGCATATGGGGAATTTAATAAAATAAAGTGAAAGTGTGCATTACAAAACCACACTATGCATACTATCACATTTGTCTTAAAATGACATACTCTTATTATTATCTTTTTTATTTTTAGGTGGGGCTTCATGTAGCCCAGGTTGGCCCCAAACTCAGTATGTAGCCAAGAATGCCTTAAATTTCTGATTATTTCTTCTTCTGCCTCCAGAGTTCCAGGGCTCATACAATCTTGGACCACAATGCCCTATTTATGGGGATCCAACTCAGAGTTTCTGAAATGCTAATTGAGCACTCCACCAACTAAGTCACATCTCCAGCCCCTATAGGGCTTTACAATAAGAAAGGGCTCATGCAAATAACAGTAATTCAGTGCAAAATAAAGTGGAAGGTTATTTGGTTGGTTGGTTGGCTGGCTGATTTGTATTAATTTGGTGGTTTATTTGCTTATTTATTTTTTTGCAGAGCATAGTAAGATGAAAGAATTTGATTGTTCACTCAGAAATAATATAGAAGATGGACATCAATATACATTAACCAGTATAGCAGAGGCACTAATAAGATCACATGAAACCCAGAGCAATGTAGCAGCTTTCTGGAAGCTGGAAGAAGGACATTTTAGTTGCCCAATAAAGAAGAGAATCATAATGGAGATCTCAACAAAGAGCCCAGGAAAGCAAAGACAGCAGGCACTACCCCAGGACTGCAGGGCAACAGCTGTTTGTCATCAGCCAATAGTTCAGAAATACAACCCTGCAAATTTTAACACTTGATTGACAGAACCACAGTAGTGCCCTGATTGAACGTCACTCATGTTTATCTTTTTGGTGTTATTTGAACTCAGTGCCAACAAATTCCAATAACCTAAGTCACTAATGCAAATGCCATTTGGAAAGAAATTCAGAAGCCCCAGGTCTGAGTAGCATTTTCCTTCATCCCTTGCAGATTGTGCCTGCTAAGCTGCCCTGTCAGAATTCTCTCCTGCTCTTGTCATAGGCCTTTCTGAGTGAAAACATGTTCTCAATGAGCACAGTTTTGAATAGATGGACATCTTATGATCCTAAGATTTTTCTCTTGTAAGACATTACATTTTTCTAATGTTTGACATAAAGATTTTCCTCTACTGTCTTTTATAGGTGACTTCCTCAAAGTAGAGTTGAAAAATTTAAGAAATGAATATTAAAAACTATTCTTGACAGCCAGTATGGTTGTTGTTGTTGTTGTTGTTGTTGTTGTTTTGCTGGAAAAAAGCACTTTAATAGTAAGATTTGATTTATAGAAGTTTTCTTTGAAGTTGACATTTCTATCCATTTCTATTGTTTCTTAATTACGAAAACCCTTCTCTAGATGTTCTGTAATCAAGAATACTAGAAATATTTAATGGGCTAGTTCATAGCCTCCCATATGTGCCTATATCTTAACTTTAAATCCTTTGACCCCTGCTACTTTACAGGGCAACATATATATACTTTACAGATGTGAATAACTTAAAGACCTAGGGAAAGCAATATGGAGGTTTCTGGAGGACACAAAAATAGAACTCTAGCTGTGGGCGTCTACCCCAAGAATCCTCTACCACAGAGAGACATGCATATTTTTGTTTCCTGCACTGTTTTCACAATAGTAAGGAAATAAAATGGGCCCACATAGCCATCAAGTAATGAATAGATAAAGAAAATACATATGCAGTGGAGAAATGTTAGCCATAAAGAATGTAGTTTTCAAGAAAAAGGACAGTTCTGGGAATTATAATGAGTGAGGGTAGCAAAGACAAGTAGTGCATGTTCTCTCATGTGTGGGTACTAGGTTTTTATTTGTAATGTATGTGTGTCTATGTGAATATGATCGTGGGCATAAGTCAAGAAAGCAGAAATGAGGCACTGGGTTGGAAGTGTTGAGGTAACGAGGACTCACATGTGACCATGTGAGATGAGAGCAGTAAGGGAACCACTAGGGACAGAAGAGGGATAAGTGAGGGAATGAGAAGAGGCAAGGGGGAAGAGCAGCACTACCAAATTATGCATGAAAATAAAAAAAAAACAAATTATACACTTTATGCCAATAACAAAATGAAAAGATAAAGAATATCAAGGTTAATTTCTCCTGAACTAACCCAGGTAGGCCTGATGAGCTTGGGCATAGATTCTTACACAGGGCTGGAGGAATAGAAGGTGAGGAATTCTAAGACCTATTTGACTTTCTGACAAGTATGGAAGCCATCCTGTAGTTCATACCAACCTTCCTTTGGAGGATCAACGACAGATGAAAGAACTATTAGGGTAGTGTCATGTGAATATTTTGTTAGCTTGGACAAAGTTCAGCTGTACACAGTAAAATAAATGCAAAGTAGTCATGGCTTAGATAGGGTTGAAAATTGTTTCTTACACTCGAAGTAGACTTGGAGATAGGCACTATGAGGCTGATCTGGGGGCTCCTTCCTGATCAGTAATCTTGTCTCTTTTTGATTCTGTCTTTTTGACTCTCCATCTTAACCCTGAGATCCATCCTGGAGTGCTTCACGGTCTCACATCCAGGGGCCTTGTAGGAGTTGTTAGTGAAAGACACAAAAGAGAAAGATGGTGGCCTTCAGTGATGTGTAGCAATCATTAAAGAAGCATTTTGGATATCTAATACCTAAGACTCACAGAGCATGTGTGACTTAATCACAGGTTCCACTTGGCTGCAAGGAATGGTTGGAAAGGGAATTCTCACCAGCCAGAAGTACTAAATGAATGTCTAGTTCCTATTACCAAGAAGAGCCAACACAGATTCTATCATAGCTCACCCCTTAGTCATAAGATATCCACACACAGCTTCCCTCCTTGAGAACACACTCCCCTTCACAAAAGGAACAACACTGACACCTCACCTCCCTAGTGGAATAGAAACATGCTTGTAAGACATGTGCCCTTTTTATCAGGTCTGTATGCCATGTCATGTGGTTCCATGACCTATGAACTGTAAAGATAAGTTTCATACAGATAAGTTTCATACTCCCTTGCTTCATCAGTTCCAGCACAGTCTTTAAAATTTTTGGATAACCTGTTTTTGGCTCCCAAGTGAAGTTGTATTTGCAGTAATAAAATGTAATGTGAAGCATTTTCACCTATAGAACAACTGATCTCCTAAAGTGAACTTCAAATCCTTGAACAGCAGTTATCAGTTCTAACTGGCTAGTATTTTGGTCCATTCTAATAAAAATAACTGCTAGATTTTTAAATATTGCTATTCTTAAACAATTTTGAAAATGCTGATACTTCACTCACATACTGATATTCATAAAAAGTACGGCCTTCTGGACAATTGGGTCTAATCACCTTACAAACGCGGCTTCAAAGATCACTGGCCTGTCCCCCTCTGCTGCCAAGGATACAACAAGAAAGCATAGGAGTAACCCTGCCAGACACTGACTCTGAAGGTGTCTTGTCTTGAACTTCTTAGCCTTCAGAAATAAGAGGGACAAATTGCTATTCTTCATAAATCTCCCACTTCTGTGTATTTTATCATAGTATACCAAACAGACAAGTATAATGAGATAAATTTCTGTCCATCTTTCTAGCAGTGATGCATCTCTGCTGCACATCAAATAGACAATAACCTTTAGCTAGAGGTAAAATGTAAATATGACATTTCCAGTATTTAGGAAACACACACACACACACCTTTTTAGAAAAAGATATAAGGAAGACAGAGATGTCCACTGGTCAATAACTAACCTGCCACAACACTGCATGAAATTTTCTAGTTAGCCAAAAATTCATCTAGGCTTCTGTAGTCTGAAATGTCTTTCTTCTTTTTAAACATATATTAATTTAACAAAATAATTTTACAAAGGAGGTTTCATTACGACATTTCATATATCGTGTTCTTTGATAATATTCAGCCCTTATTACCCTCTCTCTTTTGCCCTGCCCCCTCCTGCTTGCTCCTTCCTCTTCTCAAATGGTCCCTGTTCTTTCATTTCAAATATAAAGCTTTGCATATGAAACCAAACATACTTGTCTTTCTGCGTCTAATTTATTTTACTTAAGATGGTTTCTTATTTCAACTGTTTTCCTGCAAATGACACAATTCTGTTCTTTTTGGCTCAATAAAAATTCTCTCTCTCTCTCTCTCTCTCTGTGTGTGTGTGTGTGTGTGTGCGTGTGCGTGTGCGTGTGTGTGTGTGTGATGGGTTCCCAGACTGATCTCATTCCTTGGATACTGTGAACAATGTCACACATCATCAGACCTTCTGTCCTTCTAAGGATATAGCTGTTCAGTTTGAGAAAAGCATTTGGATTTTCAATAGACCTTATTTACTACAGCAGTTTCAGGGTTTGCAGCATTGGGAAGCTTTACACAAGAACCTATCTCCTTGCCTTTGTAATTTCTAGTAGCTACCTATATTGTTGAGCAGTTGTCTCTCCCCCTTACCCATCTTAAAAGCTAACAGCAAAGCATTATCACACTTATATTTGACTTTATGGCCTTTTTTGTGGTTTGAAAGAAAATGACCCCTAAAGGGGCTGGTACTATTTGGAGGTGTGGCTGTGTTAGAGTACATTTCATCTTGTTGGAGAAAATGTGTCATTGTGGAGGGGGGTTTTGAGGTTTCACATATGCGGAAGCCATACTAATGTATCATAATACTTCCTTTTGTCTATGGAATCAAGATGTAGCTCCTTTTCCACTCTCAGCTCTTTCTCCAGCACCGTGTCCTCCTGCACGCTGCCTTGATTCCCAACATGAGGATAATGGACTAAACCTCTGAAGCTATAAGCCAGTCCAGTTATTTATTTTCCTTTATAAGAGTTGCCATGACCATGGTGTCTCTTCACAGCAAAAGAAACTCTAAGAGAGACATAGCTACATCTAGTTACAGCTACTTACAAGGGGTCATAATAAAGTCTGAGCCCACATGGATAATGTAGGTTACTTTTCCACTTAAAGGGCAGGGATCATTATAATCTTTATTCAGTTTTTGTATTAAAACAAGAAGAAAGGAAGGAAGGATGGAAGGAAGGGAGGAAGGAAGGAAGGACACAAGGAAAGAAGGAAGGAAGGAGAAAGGAAAGGCAAAAAAATACCAATTGTGTTTAAAAGTATCACCTATATGTAAAAGAAAAAAGATTCATATAAAGGTAGAAGAGGATCACCAAGTACATGAGGTAGACCATATTTTTAATATAGAAGGAGAGAGTGGAGATGAAGAATCAGATAAATATAGAGAAGAATTCTGAAAAATGGATGGAACTTCTTTCCCTTGAAAGAGGCTTATCAGAAGGAAGAGAACATAGTATTTGTGGAAACCTTATGCTCACTGTTTAAGAGTTCACTATTTATTTAAGTAAGATGGTGGTGGGGCAATGAAAGTGTTTTCTGTGTTACCAAATCCTCACATCAAAACACACAGAGCGTCTACCATAGCAAAATCCAAAGCTCGTATGCAATATTTACAAAACTAAGGAGAATACAAAGTACCCCCACAAGGCACAGACTAAACATATGAGAAAAACTACTGACATTAAAAATTTTTGTGTGCCTGCCCTCTAACCAGAAGAGGCACAGAGAGGCTGGCCAATGGGATATATGACACACATAAGAAAAGAAGAAATAAAAAGAGCCAAAAGGAACTCACTGGAGAACAGCATAGTCAAAGGCAAACAGAAGTTTAGCCTGGGTAGTTTGACTACTCTGTCATCAAATAATCACAGGGTCTTCTTTAAGAACCAAAGGAGCTAAAGAAGTGTGCTCACTGTGATCTTAAAAACTCAGCTACCATGGCTGCTTTCTAGGGCTGGGCCCTCCCTAACACTGATGTGAAATTGAACAGAGTCATCCAAATAGAATAGGACATGGATAATGAAGAAGAAGAAGGGAGGGCTAATTAAAAGGAACTTTAAAGTGAAACAACAATACTAAAAATTAACTTCTTGAAGATACACCTAACCCAAATCTTGAAGAAAAAAATTACAAAATAAACCATTTTGTCATACTATGCATATTTCTTTTGGATTTCAACCACAGTTCCTGGCCCATAACTAATCTCTCCAAAGAAGGTCTTTGAGACTACAGTTCGTACACTTCACAGTAGGTCACAGATATTCTAATTTCCCTCATGTTTCTGTCTCGAAGTTAGTTGATCATTAAAAAGTTCTGGTCTACAGTTAAATTATTAAGAGGTTCTAAGACATTCATTCCTGAGGAGTCCAGACCCATACCATTTAGGAAAGAATATTTCATGGAGAGGCCAGAAGGAAAATAAGAGGAGAGTTCAAGACCAGCCTGGTCTACAAGAGCTAGTTCCAGGACATGTCCTAAAGTTACAGAGAAATCCTGTCGAGAAGGAGGAGGAGGAGGAGGAGGAGGAGGAGGAGGAAGAGGAGGAGGAAGAAGAAGAAGAAGAAGAAGAAGAAGAAGAAGAAGAAGAAGAAGAAGAAGAAGAA
>LOEQ01002540.1:53558-63945 GCA_001685075.1 Bramus lutescens
TCTTTCTTTCTTTCTTTCTTTCTTTCTTTCTTTCTTTCTTTCTTTTTCTTTTGAGATAAAGTCTCCTGTAGGCCAGGTTGGCCTTGAACGTCACTGAAGGATGACCCTGAACTTCTGATTCTCATGCCTCTACCTCCCAAGTGCTACTAGTATCACTGGTCTGCACCAGCACGTCAGGCTTACGTGGTGCTTGGGATAAAATCCTGGCTTCATTTATGCTAGGTAAGCACTCTACCAACTGAGCTACACCCACAGCCCTCTTCCTGCTTTGAAAACGCATCCTTCTCTTGTATGTACTCGCTCCTGCACTTGGAAATAGCGGCAGTCTTCTCTTGTGTGATTGTATGTACTTGCTCTTGCACTTGGAAATGGTGGAAGCTTGGGCTACAGTATGAACTCCCCCAAATCCAATAATGTGCAGGTATGGGGGGGCAGAGGCAGGCAGGTACCCAGAAGGCAGAGGCAGGCAAATCTCTGTAAGTTCAAAGCTAGCCTGGTCTGCACAGCAAATTTCAGGATATCCAGGGTTACACAGAGATACCCTTTCTCAAAATAAAACAAAACAAACAAAAACAAAACAAAGCAAACAAACAAAAACCAACAACAACAAAAAGCCCAAACCGACAATGTAAGCTTGGTTACCTGAGTTGGGTTCCCAAACCCACAGTGGAAGGAGAGAACTGACTTCTTTTAAATTGTGTTTTGACTTTTAAACACATAATATGGTTCCCACATGCCCCCAAAATAATAAAAAATTAAAAAAAATCATCACCACAGGTAGGGCATGGTGGTGCACACATTTAATCCCAGAACTCAGGAAGCAAAGGCTGGTAGATCTCTGGGAATTTGAGACCAGCCTGGTCTACAAAGGGAGTTCCCAGCCAGACAAGCTACACATGGTATCATGTCTTTAAGAAACAAACAACAAAATTAAAAAAAAAACCAAAACACCATCACCACATCAAAAATCCCTACAACGTTCCCTCCTCTCAAAACAAATAACTCTCAAACATCCCACGTCCTATCTGCTAGTACCTGCTCCCAGCAGGTGGGAGAGGGAAAGATGTACGCATACTTATGTTTTATTAATATTTTCTGTCAAAGATACAACCCAGTGGTAAGCAAGGTGCTACCGTTATCCATAGGCAATTGTGAGAAAACAGGGACAAAGCCACCAGATCTGAAATGGTGATGAGGAGCCAATCAGGAAGCAAGGAGCCCTGGAAGGGCATTTCACGAGCAAGGAACAGCACCAGCTGAGACCTCAAAATGGGAGTAGCATTTGAGGTTGGAAAGGAAGGAACTGAGAACACAGGGGTGGTTTTCTTTAGAATCCTAAAGAAAAAAAAAAGAGACGGAGATGAAAAAAATCTCCCTTGGAAGGCTTTGGGCTCTTCTCAGGACTGTCTTAGAGAGATTGGAGATGCTTCAGAAAAATGAAGGATTGGACAGCTAGCTGCTTGAAATGGCTAGATTAAAAAGACACGGCCAAAAGGCCTTCAGAGCCTTGGAAAAGCTATCCAAGGTGCTTTAGAGTATGTTATTGGCAAGTTTGGGCCTGAGCCATCTGCTCTTTCAGCAGGTTTTTATGGGTGTCAGAGTCAAAGGAGTCTTTCACAGCCCTTTAAACTGGCAGGCAACCCGGTTCAGGTTCACTGAAGTGATGTTCAGAAAGTTTAAATGGTGCCCAGAGGCATGTGTGGTCCAGAGGGGCAAAGGTAGGGTGTGGTGGTGCACACCTTTAATCTTAGCCCTTAGAAGGCAGAGACAAGTGGATCCCTGTGAGTTTGAGGCTAGCCCAGTCCACATAGTGAGTTCCAGGACAACTAGGGCTACATAGATACCCTGTCTCAAAAAAACAAAACAATATGAATTAGGACAGTGTATTGGCTGATTTTATGTCAACTTGACATGAGCTAGAATCATCAGAGAGAAAGGAGACTCAATTAAGAACATGTCTCCGTAGGATCAGGCTGTAGACAACCCTGTAGGACAGACATTTTCTTTTTTTCTTCTTCTTTTTTATGTTTTGTTTTGAGACAGGTTTTCTCTGTGTAACAGCTCTGGCTGTCCTGGAACTAGCTCTTGTAGAACAGGCTGGCCTCGAACTCACAGAGATCTGCCTACCTCTGCTTCCTGAGTGTTGCCATGAAAGGTGTGCACCACTACCACCCCGTGCAGGACATTTCCTTAATTAGTGATTGATTCAGGAGGGCTCAGCCCATTATGGATGGTGCAAGTCTAGGCTGGTGGTTCTGGGTTCTGTAAGAAAGCAGGCTGAGGCTGGGTGGTTGTGGCACACCTTTAATTCCAGCCCTTGGGAGACAAGGACAGGTAGATTTCTGAGCCTGGTCTCCAGAGCTAGTTCCAGGACAACCAGGGCTACATAGAGAAGCCCAGCTTAAAAACAAACAAACAAACAAAAATAGAAAGCAGACTGAGCAAGGCCAGTAAACAGCACTCCTCCATGGCTTCTGCCTCTAGGTTCCTGAACCACTTAAGCTCTTGACTTCCTTTGAGGAACTGTAATGTGACAGCGTTAGCTGAATAAACTCTTTCCTCCCCAAGTGTCTTTGGTCATGGTGTTTTATAACAGCGATAGTAGCCCTAACTGAGAGAGGCAGAATGAATGTCCAACATATCCCAAGGGCACCAAGTTTTGTGGAGTGAAGTGGGAAGACCTAAGACCCAAGCAATAACCCGTTCTGTTGAAGAAACAGGGACAGCGCCTGGGAAGGAAGTGTTAGGGCGCAACTTTCAGACAAGCACATGTTTGCATACTGGCTGTTATTAAAGGGAAAGAAACTTAACAGCGCAGAGAGCCACCTGGCAAAGTTTCCAGCACGTTTGAGATTGTAGTGAGCCCATGTGACAGTGAGCCCTGAAAATGCATACATAGCTCCATCATGTTAGAAACATCTATGATTACGTGGTGAGATTTAGACTTCTCCATGGAATCTGTAATGATAAATTGCAGATATTTGGGGCAAGTGACATGATTCTATGGGTGTTTTAGGTAACAGCTGAACTGGTTTAAACAGAGCTAAATCAGTAAAATGATTTCTTGTCTAACTTAGAAGAGGAATTTTAATTACATGATTAAATTTATTAATATAAGGAAGGGAAGTCTTTCTTCCCAGGACCAGCTATGACCCCTTCTGATTTCATAAACAGATTTTTTTTTAAAGCAACTCTTCCAGACTTAGATCTCTGGGAAAACGAAAGTAAATACTGACACAGGCTTATTTTGTTTTCCCAAGACAGGGTTCCCAGGCGATTTCTTTAATTATCTAGAAAAAATTTTTTTTACTTGTTTTTCCCTTTAGATTTCAAAAGAACTCAGGGTGAAATAACAGTATTGCTTTAGATTCTCCAGCTTTGGCTTGGATGCAGCATTAGTCTGGTGGGACTTTAAAACAAACAAGGAGGGAGAATTGAAAAAAATAGAGATAAGGCGCTCTTGCAAGGGGCCTTTAAAAAAATAATAAAGGACGGAAGGTATCGCCTGCCCATGGCTTTAAAACAATTTACTGGGAAAACTAATGGGGAAGAACTTGTGTGATCGCTTCTAGGCAGATTCTCTATAGCTGAAAACGCCGCAGCATCGTGCCCAAGGTAGGACTCAGGCTCCCGGGTATCACTTCAGAGCAAGTTATCGCATAATTCCGCCAGGTTCCCTGAGGGGCGGTTAAAGCTACATCTTAGAGCACCCAGCGACCAATAAGAAATCCAGAAACTGCCGCCATCTCGATTTTCAACCAATCAGCGTCCGGATGTTTAGCAGGTCGGCCGGCACCTCTGTTGTCGCGGGAAGGAGGCAAGTCGCCTCCGAACTGCCCGTAACGGACATGGCTGCGGCCCCTGGAGGCGGGGACGTGAAGTGAGGAGGGGGCAGGGAGGGGAGAGGACGCGGGCGAGGAAGACCGGTCCGGGGGTCACCCGGTAAGTACGAGAAGGCCGGCGGCCCGAAGTGGGAAGCAAGGGGGCGTGGGGCCCGACCTTCCGCGTCCCCTGAGTTCTTACCCGAGCCGAGGAGTGTCTGGAGTGTGCACCCAGCAAGTGGCATCAAAGGGGACATCCCTCTGTGGGGGAGTCGAGGGGCCGCCTCCAACTCCTGGCCGGCTCCTTCCCTCACGTCCTCAGGGTGTTTTTTGGTTTTCTTATTTTCCCTCTCTGTCCTGGTTTGCCCCTTGCCTGCGGTCCCCTCGTCAGAAATAAAGGTTGTGTACAACAAAGAGTCCTTGGCCCAGGTTCGTCGTGGCCGGGCCCTGGGCCAGAGGGCTGCCCATTCTGATGCCACGATTGTTTATTTGTAGGCCTCTGGGTGTCCCAGCCCAAAGGAAGCCGGTTGTCACCCACTGCGCGCGCTCGGCTCGCCGGGGGCCCCGGAGCTGACCGTAGCTAGTGCTCCCGGCCGGTGGAATTGCGAGGGACTTTTAGTTCATCTGCAAGACTGCGATGTTGCAGTTGGGGTGGGCTTCCCCGCTTTCAGAGTCAAGCCAACGTTCTTCAGAAAGCAACCCTAGCACCCCAGCGTTTGCAATTCTGTAGAGCAATTTACCGTGTGATGCCCTCGTTTTCTCTCCCGTGAAACCCTAAAGGCAAAAGCAGAGCTGAGATTCAGTATCTTAAAAGTCAAATAAGAATGACTGAAGGGATAAAGAAGTTTGACAGTCACTTTCCGAATCAGGCCACCGTACCGTGTGGGCTTAGCCTGGAGCAGGACGAAGCCATGCGGATAGAATCTCACCTACTTCGTTAGCTCTAACTTCTGTTAGGTTTCCTCTTGGCAGAATGATAGGCAGGAGCACCTAGATTCTGGGGAGCACCGCACTGGCCAGCGAGGGGAGGTACAAACCATCCCTTTGATAGCCAGCCCCCAGCTAGCTGGGCAGTTAACTGTCCTGGAATGCCCACCTCTGCTCACCCCCTTTGGTATCCAGACCTCATAGATGATTAGACCACAAAAGGCTGACCGGGCAGCGAGATGGAGAGAAAACACTTGACGTTTCTATTTTAAGTGGCTACAGAGTGCCAGCTTGCAGCTTTTGGAAGGGTTACCTCCTGGAGAACAAGTGAAAGCTAAAGGTCACACAGTCTTTGGTTCCTCCCTGCTCCTTTCCCCTAAACTGGACTCCAGAAATCAGTTTCTGTACAGGGAGGGAGGCGCTGTCAAACGAATACTGCCTACATCCAAGGTGTTATTTGACCTGGGCTGTCAAGTGCAAGCTGGAAAGCCCCTCAGCGCCTCTAAGGCCATTCCTGTTTTTCAGGTAAAAGGCTCCCGGTCCCCGTCGGCACCTCCTGTAAACGTGTGTCCCAAGTTTCTTGTCCTGTTGCTCTCGTGTCTGTGTGGCTTTCACCACAGTGTCTTCCATGACTAAAAAGTCAGGTTTCTTTAAAATGATTTTAAACCTGAGTTTCCAAACAGGCCTGGGTGAAATAAAGTTTAGGCCACAGTTGGAACCCGAATGTTTTCCTTCTGAAAGAAAGACCCAGTGTGTGGTTTGGTGATCAGGGGTTTGGGTAATAATCAGCCTTGCCTGCAGCTGCTGAGACAGTAGTAAACAGTGCGGGTCACGTGACATGGCAAGGAAGACAAGGGCAAGATTTTAGCCCAGCCTTGATGCTCCCTAAACCTGGCAAATCTCACTGATGGCTTTGAGTTTTAGCATAATCATGTGATCTCAGTTTTTATAATTTTAGGTTCCACTTGACGCTTTTGATAGTAGTCTTCCTTTGTAGGGAGGTAAACAAAAAGCTCCCAGGAAACAGGAAAGATGTTACTGGAGAGAGACTCAGGTGAGCTCCCAGGGCATAACCCTGCCCTGAGCTGACAGCAAACTCCAAAGAGAACATTGCTTTGGTACTATTAGGCAGAGCCACAAATTTGCTGATTTTTTTTAATGGTGATATAATATATATATATATTGCACGAAATTTGTCATTTTAACAAGTTCTGTAGCACTCAGCAGTCTATGTTGTTGTGTAACCACCTATCTCTAGAATTTTCTTATTTTCCCTACCTGAAACTACCATGAAAAGCCAACTCTCCATTCCTCAATGTTCCACCCCTGGTAACTTTCATTATACTTTCTGTCTCTGCTGTCTCTGTGGTTTTTGAACATTCTAGAAACCTCATGTGAGAGAAATCATATGGTGTTTGTCCTTTCTGACCGCTCACTCTATTTAGCATAATGTTTTCAAGGTCCCTCTCAGCCTGACTTTTTCTTACGAAAATTTTCTTTTTCTTTTTTTTCTCTTTTTTCTTTTTCTTTTTCTCTTTTTGGTTTTTCTAGACAGGGTTTCTCTGTAACTTTTGGAGCCTGTCCTGGAACTAGCTCTTGTAGACCAGTAGATCAGACTGGCCCTGAACTCACAGAGATCCACCTGCCTCTGCTTCCTGAGTGCTGCAATTAAAGGCATGCATCACCACCGCCTGACCTTTACTAAAATTTTCATTGTGTATATTCATTGTACCTACTCCTGTGTTATCTAAGGACACACTCAAGTGTCTATCATAGAGGGAGCACATTGTCCCCTGCTCATCCCTCCCATTTCTCCCTCTCCCAGTTGTCTCCTCTGTTCTCCTAGATAGGTTTGCTTTTCCTTTCATGTCATTCATGTGTGTGTGTGCGTGTGCATGTGATTTTTGTATTCATGTAAAATTTAGGAGCCAAAAATGAGAGACAAAATGCAAATAATATTTAAGATGGGCTTAATTCACTTAATATATTCTCTCCAGTTATATCCATTAACTGCAAATGATAAAACTTTGTTCCTGATGGCTAAAAAGACCCCCATGTGTACACGGAGCACATGTTCCTTCTCTGTTTCTCTGCTATTGGTCACTGAGGCTGGTTCCATGACTCAGCTGTTGTGAACAGCGCTGTGGCAACATGGATATGCAAGTGTCTGTGGTATTGACTTGGAGACATAGGAGCCATGTAGCTGTGTCATACAGTAGATCTCTTTTGAGGTTTTGATTGGTTTGTTTTGTTTTTGTTTTTTCAAGACAGGGGCTCAGTACATAGCCCTGGCTGTCCTGGAACTATGTAGACCAGGCTAATCTCTAACTCACGGAGATCCCTGCCTCCTGAATGCTTGGATAAAAGGGGTTGCCACCATGCCTTTTGAGATTTTTGTTTGTTTGTTTTTTTTTGAGAGAGACAGGGCTTCCTTTTATAGCCCTGGCTGTCCTGGAACTCCATCCTAAAACCAGGCTGGCCTCGAACTCAGGGTTTCACCTGCCTCTGCCTCCTGAGTGCTGGGATTAAAAGCGTGCACCATCATGCCCATCATTATTTTCAGTTTTTTGGCAGGCTTCCATATTGAATTCCGTAGTGACTGGAGTGGTTTTCGTTCCCACCAGCAGTAGATGTCTTTTTGTCCATGTCTTTGCCAGCACTTGCTGTTACTTGTGTTTGTTTTTTTGTTTTAGTTTTTCAAGACGGGTTTCTCTGTAGCTTTGGGGCCTATCCTGGAACTCACTTTGTAGACCAGGCTGGCCTCGAACTCACAGAGATCCACCTGCCTCTGCCTCCCAAGTGCTGGGGTTAAAAGCGTGCGCCACTGCCCCTGGGCTGTTACTCTGACTCAGGTGAGATGGAATCTCAGTAGTTTGGGTTTGCATTTCTCTGATGGCTGGTGGGGTTGGACGATTGTCTATGTTTACCGGCTGTCTGCAGTTCACATTTTGAGAACCATCTGTCCATTTTGAAAGCTCTTTTATTGACTGGGTTGTTTGATTTCCTGTTGGTTAGCTTTCCTAGTTCTTAGTATAGTCTAGATGTTAATGTTCCTCTGTCAATGGTATAGCTAGACAAGATTCGTCTGTCTGTTGTCTCCACTCCGTTAACAGTTGCCTTTGCCACACAAAGACTTTTGGCTGTCAAGAAGTCTCATGTGTGATCGGTGGCATTCTTCTTTATTTTTTGGATTGGAATATTCAGTTGTTCCGACTGCCTTTGGTAAAGACTTTCCTTCCTCTACTGAATTCTCTTTGTATTTTTCTTAAAAATCAGTTGTCCAAAAAATGTCTGGATCTATTTCTGGCCTCCCAAATACCAAGCCAATACCACATCGCTTTGAGTGTGGTAATGTTTTATAATCCTTGACGTCACGTGGAATCTTCTAACTTTTGTATGCTTTTACTCTGTTCTTACTCCACTCTCCCTCCCTCCTCCTCTCCCCTCTCTTCTTTTTCTGCTTTTTTGAGTCTCACTTTCACTTGATAGATCAAGCTGGCCTGGAATTCACTGTGTAGCCCAGGCTGGCTTCAGACTTGGGACAATTCTGTTTCAGCTTCCCAAGTGCTGTGCATACCATTGTATCAGGTTAAGCAATTCTAATCACATAGAAAAATATTTCTCATACTGCTTTTGTTTGTTCTGGTTTTTTTTTTTGTGTGTGTGTGTGTGTGTGTGTTTGCGAGCACGTTCACATGTTTGAGAAGAAGTCTCCATATGTAGTCCAGGCTGGGGTTGCGGGCATGAGGCACCACAGCTGGCTCTAATCTTTGTTTTATAGGTGTTTCCCTTCCCCTGGAGGTCCTGGTCCCTACTGGGGGCTTCTCACAGCAAGACTGTCTCCTGCTGCCATAGTTAGCACCGTTCTCTAGCTGTTTCACCCAGTGTGTGCATTTGGTGTCAGATAAGCACCTTCTCTTCTTCCCGTTTCTCCTGTCAGTTTCTCCTTCTGGTTATTACTCTCCAGAAGCCTGCTGTATTCTCCTCCTCTTCCTTTTCTTCCCCCTTGTTGGATATGGCATCCCTCTGTAGCCCAGGCTGACCTGAACCTTGCTATGTAGAACAGGCTGTCGCACTCTTGGAGATCCTCTTGCCGCAGGCTCCTGAGTGTTTCTCAGTTTCCCTCTCTATTCTGTATTGCGGGGACTGCTGAGACAAGTCAGCTGGTGAGGAGCCTTTCTGTGGAGCCCTGCCACCTGAGTTCAGGTCCCGGCCCCATGTGACAGAAGATAGAATCAACCCCTGCAAGCTGTCCCCTGACCTCCACATCTATGTCATGGATTCATGTCATAGCTAGAAATGATGGCACGTGCCTGGAATCCCAGCAGTTGGGAGGTAGGTGGATCTCTGTGAGTTTCAGGCCAGTTTGGTCTACAGAGTGAGTTCCAGGACAGCCAGTGCTATGTATCCTGTCTCAAAACAAAACAAAACAAAAAATGCATGTGTGTTATGCAACTGAACTAAGTATTCCAGACATGCTCTGGTATAAGTAGAGATCAGATGTCTTTCTTGCTGGGAAGAAGGCATATCTGTTAACTGTTAGCCGAAAGATAATGAATTTTGAGTGCTATGCTCACATGCTCACAGATTGGAATTGTGTTTGACTAAGCCATTTATGGTAGTTTTTTGAGCCTGAGCTGACGGCATATTATTCTTTTCAGTTAAACTGAGCTATTGGATTTGGCTCATCTTTGCAACCTGTTGAGATCTCCTTAGATCCTGTCTTTGATATTTTTCCCCAGATTATGCTGTCTAAGAATTTGATTACCATACCATCTGTTTCCTTATTCAAGCCATTGATAAAAATATTGACTAGGATGCAAAGGATAAAGCCTGACAGCTTGCTGTCGAGACCTTCCATTCATCGTGGCGTTAACACACCAGTTAGTTCCTTCTGGTTACAGGTACTTAACTAAATATGGGCCCATCAAATACTGTTTGGTGTGTTGAGCAAGGCCGCCATGCAAGCCTACCTGATGCAGATTGTATCAGAAGGGTCTAGAAGGGCAGACAGCTCCCAGCTCATCCTCAGCTTGAGCTTTGGACCTGTATTTGTTTTTTTAGCCTTCATTCTGAGCTTGGCAGCAGAAGGGCCATCCATCCCTTCTTTCCATGGCTGTTGATGTAGTTGTTTTTAGCTACTTGTTGTGGCAAACCAAGATTATTATAATTTTCTCCTAACTCTTCTGCATGTCATGTCTTCCCCTTCTCCCTCTAATTTTTTTTTTAACTATTAAATACTCGAGTCTCCTAAGGAACTGTCAGCAACTCCTCAAGGCCTCACGGCTCTGGCCTTTGGGGCCACGTTGGTCTGATTCCTTTCCTGTGTGTGTGGGAGCTCTTCACCTTCTTCACTTTCTGCTGTCTCCCAAGAAGGCTGTGTGCCCCTCTCCTTGGTGCCCTCTTGAGACAGGTAGCTTCTGTGTGGGTTGCCCCTTGCCCAGCCTTAGCCTCACCTCTGAGACACTTTCCCGGTCCTGCATCCCACGCTCCCCTGCTACCTGTAGGCTCCTGCAGCGCCTGTTGTTTAGAAATTCTTGTTGAGTACTTCAGGGCCAACCGCAATCATAGCTGTTTTTAAAATTACATTTTTTAAAAATATTTATTTATTATGTATACAATATTCTGTCTGTGTGTAT
>LOEQ01002540.1:78353-95137 GCA_001685075.1 Bramus lutescens
ATAATCACACAGAAACTGTATTAATTAAATCACTGCTTGGTCCATTATCTCTAGTTCCTTTTTTTGTGGGAGTTTCGAGACAGGTTTTCTCTGTAGCTTTGAACCTATCCTGGACCTAGCTCTTATAGACTAGGTTGGTCTCGAACTCACAGAGATCCACCTGCCTCCTGAGTGCTGGGATTAAAGGTGTGCACCACCATCGCCCAGCAGCTCTAGCTTCTTGTTGGCTAACTCTTACATATTAATTTAACCCATTTCTATTAATCTGTGCATCACCATGTGGCGGTGGCTTAGCAGCTAAAGTTCCCAGTGTCTGTCTCTGGCGGCAACTCCATGGCTTCTCTTTCACTCTGCCCTTCTTCCTCTCACCAGCCAAAAGTTTTTCTTAAATGCCTTCCCCAGGAATGATTAAGAACAACATCTGAGTTAACTCTCTTAAAGAAAGAGATATATTCTAGATGATGATGGCACATACCTTTAATCCCAGCATTTAGGGGGCAGAGGCAAGCAGATCTCTGAGTTGGAGGCCAGCCTGGTTTACTGAGTGAGTTCCAGCACAGCCAAGGGTACACAGAGAAACCCTGTCTCAAAAAACCAGGGTGGGAGAGCAGGAGAGAGAGAGAGAGAGAGAGAGAGAGAGAAACAGGGCAGGGTGATGCATGTCTTTAATCCTAGTACTTAGGAGGCTCTGTGAGCTCCAGGGCAGCCAGAAATAGATGGACAGACCTGCCTCAAAACATAAAACAATAAAAAAGAAATAGATACCCTTTGGTCTGTGAAATATTGAAGTAAAATGGGGTAGGGGATGGGGGCTGGGAGCAAGAAGAGTTGGAATGGGTCAGGAAGACCACCTGGCTTCATGGGTTGAGGGTTTAACGACCAGACTGAGTTGAGAAAGTCCTTTTTTGTTTTCCTTTTTCACTTGGCGGTAAGGAGTGTAGGGTTAGGATGGGAAAGAAGACCTGCAATCAAATAGTGAGTCTGGGCAGGGCCCTGGGAGATGCTGACTGTTTCTATCTCCCTGCAGGGAGAGCCCCCCTTGGCCCTGGGCCTGTCTACCCGGAAGGCCCTCAGTGTCCTGAAGGAACAGCTGGAGGCTGTGTTGGAGAAACACCTCAAAGAACGGAAGAAATGTCGCACATGGAAGGTGATGCTTCCTCCAGGGTGACAGGAACATGGCTGTGCAGGCAGCGAAGCAGGGAGGTCCTGTCTTAGGGACATGCTGTGCTTGTCCCCTGGATAGCAAAGACTCCACTGATACTTCACATAGTCCTAAGTTCCAGTTTACTGGGAGTGGTGTCCCACCCTACTTGCTGGAAGATGTGGGCATACTGGGGCAAGCTGGGAGACTCACTGCCTGCCTGTTGTGTTGCTCTAGGAGATGTGGAGAAGCAGCTTCCTGCACCTTAGTAACCGCTGCTCCTGTTTCCACTGGCCAGGGGCTTCTCTCATGCTGTTGGCTGTGCTGCTGTTGCTGTGTTGCTGTGGGGGCCAGCCAGCCGGGAGGTAAGCACAGACCATGGCTTCTGCCAACTCCGCTCTAACCCTTCGGCTATCCCAGGGCTCTGAGGGGCTGTTACCTGAGCTGCCCCATAGTGACCTGAGTACAGAAGAATCCCCTTTCTATTGACTGGGGACAGGGGTGCAGGAAGCAAGCAAGACCACTTTCAAAAGTGGCTAGAGGAATGGGTGGTGGGAGCTGGCTGGGAGGCCTTTTCTCTGGAAATGCACGCTGTTCTCTGTGTCCCTCAACACCAGCCATGGAGTGGAGCTGGTAAATGCCTCTGCCCTGTTCCTGTTACTGCTTCTGGATCTCATCCTTATTGGGCGGCAAGATCGGCTGAAGCGCCAGGAGGTGGAACGCAGGCTCCGGGGGATCATTGACCAAATCCGAGGTGAGGCTGAGGGTCAGAGCAGTCTCTAGGAATGAGGCTCTGTGACATGTCAGAACACTGCCAGTCCAGACCCAGCCAGACAGGTCTGGGGTGACAAGTACCTTCTGTGGCTCCCTTTTGCTTCTCCAGGCCATCCCAGATGCCACACACAGCTCCTAAGAGCTGCTTCTGCCCAGTCTCCAGCTATCCTGTCCAGCCTCTCCTTGTAGCTCATCACCCTATATGATCTCCGTCCTAGAGCCCCTCTGTCCAGCCTGCTTCCTACTTCGTGCCTCTCTTCTGCTCCTCTCCACCCAGATTGCTTCTCCTTCTTTGTCTCTAACTCATGAAGTCTTGTCCATTCTTCCCGGCCTATTCCCCATGCTGTCCCTGTCTTCCTGGTCCCTTCCCCATGCTGTCCCTCTCTCTCTGGTCTATTCCTATGCTGTCCCTGTCTTCCAGGAAGTCATCTCTTGTTGCCTGGCAGACAGGTTTACTCCTTCTGTACTCCCGCCCCACAGTGTTGGAATCATTCTTTATTTATTTGTCACTAGGAAAGGATTCTCAGGGCAGGTGTTGTTGAAATATGGGGTGCATTTGCATGCATGGAATAGGTGTGCAGAGCCAGCACTGTTTTGTTCTCATTAGATGCTCTCAGGGACGGAAAGGAAATTACATGGCCGAACGCCATGTATCCAGACCTCCACATGCCCTTTGCACCGTCCTGGTCCCTGCACTGGGCTTACAGAGATGGACACCTGGTGAACCTGCCAGTTAGCCTGTTGGTAGAAGGAGACATCATAGCCCTGAGGCCTGGCCAGGAGTCCTTCGCCTCCCTGAGGGGCATCAAGGTAGAGGGAGCAGCTGGGGGAGGATCTGAAATCCATTAGGAGTCCTGAGGCTAGACCTTGAAGCTTCCTGCCCAGCGTGGGGGTTACCAGGGCACCCGGGGCAGGGTTGGAACCTCCTCCCGCTGTTGCTTTGTCTCTTCCTGGAAACCCAAGTCCCATAGGGCCCACCCCAGCAGGCTCATTGCTAGTGGAGAGACCGTGACCTTGGGAGCTATTTCTACTTTGGCTGGCTTTGTCCAGAAAGAGTGGTCTTGCCAGTCATAGTGCTAGACACTTGTATTCCTGGCTCTGTAGAGGCAGAAGGATTGCGGGTTCCAGGGCAGCGTGACTCTCAAGAAACCCAAAACAAAACAGCCCCACCTCCCCATTCCCAAAAGACCCACAATGCACTCTGATGGAGCCTTTCACTCTGCGTCACTGCTGGCAGGATGATGAGCACATTGTCCTGGAACCAGGAGACCTGTTCCCCCCCTTCTCTCCACCGCCCTCCCCGAGGGGGGAAGTGAAGAAGGGACCACAGAACCCCCAGCAGTACCGGCTCTTCCGCGTCCTGGAGACTCCTGTGATTGACAGTGTCAGGTAGCACTGCCTTCCTCCTGTCCTGCCCCGCTGGCTTCTCCTCCAGTGCTTCCTGGGACAAGGAAAGGGCCTCATCCTACCTGCCCTGCTGATAGGAGGCACCTGCTCAGCTTCTTGTGAGCATTTTTAGGCTGAGGGAGTAGCCATGGTGGTGGCCACAGCCCCTCTCTCATGGCACTGTGTGACCCGGGCTGGCGCTAACGCTGACTAGGGATTTTCAGGACTTAGAGGTATTTGGTGATGGTTTGTCCAGGAGAGAGGCCCAGAACCCTTTCGAGGTGTGGCTGTCTGGTGTCTTGCCCTCAGAGAGGCTGAGGGTTGCTGGGTTTTTTTTTTGGNNTTTTTTGCAGATGGTGCCTGGACACAGCCCTGTTGCGCCCAGTTACTGCTCTGGACAATGAAAGGTTCACAGTCCAGTCGGTGATGCTTCACTATGCCGTGCCGGTGGTCCTGGTGTGTGAGGGACTGCAGGGCGGGGAGAGGGCCAGACATGGGTGAGCTGTGGGCCCAGCCCAGGCGAGAGGGCATGGAGGGGTCAGAGTGAGCCGGCAGTGTGAATAGCAAAGGAAGGGGCCTGCAGCTCAGTCCCTTTCCTGGAAGTCACTAAGGCTATGCCCATCCTGTCCTCACAGGCTGGCTTTCTCATCACCAATGCCCTGCGCTTCATGTTCAATGCTCCTGGAGTCACTTCGTGGCAGTACACCCTTCTCCAGCTCCAGGCAAGGGCAACCCTTTCCTCCCTGTTGAGCTTCTCTGTCCTGCTCCTTTCTGCAGCCTGGGGTGTCTCAGGGTTTAGCTTAAATTGGCTCCTGTGCTTCCCTTCCTTCCAGCTCCCAGGACAGCTGTCTCCTCCTCCCTGGGGGATGGCTGTGTGGCAGGGCATCCCTCCCCTTCTTCCTCCCTTTGGAGCAGCATCTCCTTAGGATCCTGGCATGTGGTTTGCTCTCTCTCAGGTGAATGGCATGTTGCCCATCCTCCCTCTGCTCTTCCCAGTCCTCTGGGTCCTGGCTACCGCCTGTGGAGAAGCTCGTGTCCTAGCCCAGATGAGCAAGGCCTCACCCAGCTCCCTGGTAGGTTGTTCCAAAGCATCTAGAGGACAGTGGCAGGAACAAAAAGAGTTAATTAGCTGTGTCAGGAAGTAGGGCCTAAGTCCAGATCCACGTTGGTTTTAGCATGTTGAGGCCCTGGGAATCTCTGCATGATTTCAGGTACTTTCTGTTACCAAGTAGGTTCCAGGCCAGGCCCAGGTGTGGATCCCATCAGTGAGCCCAGCTGTGTAGACATGGAGGTCTTTGTGACAGTAGCTGTCTCCTCACTGATGCCCACTCTGTCTCTCTGTGTAGCTGGCCAAGTTCTCAGAGGATACTCTCAGCAGTTACACTGAAACCGTCTCCTCTCAGGTAAACTGCTGAGATAGACGGGGTTTTCTCCAGGCCCCTGCAGGCTCAAGGATCTCTGTGATTCTCTGGCCTTGACCTCCAGCTGAGCTCTTGGAGCGCTTGTCCCCTTCCCCCATCCCTGTTGAATGTGTGCATGATCCAGACCTGATCCTGTATTACTAACTTGTCCCAGAACTCTACTTGCTGGCGTCTCCTGGACTTCTCTTGATTTGGGCCCTACAGGCTGTCTTCAAGGAAATAAAACTGAGCCCTAAATAGCCTCACAGACTGTCTGTCTCCCACCAGGAAATGCTACGATGCATTTGGGGTCACTTCCTGAGGGTGATCCAGGGGACATCGCCAACACTGAGCCACAGCGCCAGTCTGCTGCACAGCTTGGGCTCTGTCACGGTAAGGAGGCCCTGCTGAGAGGGTAGGCCTGTTGAATGGACCTTCCTGCTGGGTCTGGATGGTTGTCTGTTTTGGCACTGGGCAGTTAGACTAACACTGAATCCTTTTCTAATCCTGTTTCTTTTCCTCCAGGTGCTGTGCTGTGTGGACAAGCAGGGGATCCTGTCATGGCCAAACCCCAGCCCAGAAACTGTGCTCTTCTTCAGTGGGAAGGTGGAACCCCCTCACAGCAGCCATGAGGACCTCACAGACGACCTGTCCACCCGCTCCTTCTGCCATCCTGAGGTAGAGGAGGAGGTATGGCCAGCTCCCATGGAGGTCTGTTAGGGTGCTTAGTCTCAGAGCTGGGCCTGTAGCCTTTGGAGAGTGAGGCTTAGGAAGGAGAGACGAGCTCCAGATTCCTGGGTCTTCTGAGTGGTTAAGATGAAGGATGAGTGGCCAAGTATGGTTGCACACACCTTTAGTCCCAGCCCTTGGAAGGCAGAAGCAGGTGGATTTCTGTGAGTTTGGGGCCAGCCTGGTCTACAGAGTGAGTTCCAGGATAGCCAGGGCTACCTAGAGAGACTTTGTCTCAAAAACTAAACCCCCCAAAATTAAGGCAAAGGCAGTTAGGAGCTCAGAACTGTCCCGTCTCCCTGATCCTCAGGAGCCTTGGGGCTCTGGTCCGAGACTTGTGCTCCTGTTCTCCTCAGCCCCATGAACGAGATGCCCTCCTTGCTGGCTCCCTGAACAATACCCTGCGCCTTTCCAATGAGCAGGAGCATGGTGACTGGCCTGGCGACGGTCCCAAGCCCTCGGAGACCTACTCTCATCACAAAGTACATGGCCGCAGCAAACACCCATCGGGTTCCAATGTGAGCTTCAGCAGGGACACTGAAGGTGGAGAGGAAGAGCCCGGCAAGGTAAGAGGAAGGAGACAGAGTAGAAAAGCCACCTTGTCTGTCCCAGGCCTTCCTGCCTCCCCTGTCAAAGGGAAATAGCTCAGTCTGAACCAGCGGGGTCAGAAGAGCAGAGGAAGGAGGCACATGCAGCCTTCTTTCTGAAGTAGGAGAGCAAGAGCACTGGCACCCTGCTGGGGAAAATGGGCTCTCCTGAGGGGCTGCTTGGGCATCAGGCCCTTTCCCCACCTCCTCCCAGCCTTACCCCCACATTTCCTCCAGGCCCAGCCTGGGACAGAGGGTGATCCCTATGAGGCCGAGGACTTTGTGTGTGACTACCACCTGGAGATGCTGAGCCTGTCCCAAGACCAGCAGAACCCTTCATGCATCCAGTTTGATGATTCCAACTGGCAGTTACACCTCACCTCCCTCAAGCCGCTGGGCCTCAACGTGCTGCTGAACCTGTGTAATGCCAGCGTCACTGAGCGCCTGTGCCGCTTTTCCGACCACCTGTGCAACATCGCTCTGCAGGAGAGCCACAGTGCGGTGCTGCCCGTGCACGTGCCCTGGGGCCTCTGCGAGCTGGCCCGGCTCATTGGTATGGCACTGTGGCGGTGGTGTTTGGGGCAGAGCCGTCTGAGTGACTGCTGACCTTTCAGGATGGGCCTGGCACTGACTGTCCCTGGCATGGCATCCATTTGTCATGAACATAGCTACCCTTAGCTTTCTAGTCTGGCACGATGACTAAATGTTGGGTTATAAAGATGGCAGGAGCCGGCCAGGTCAACCAGATTCTGTCTTTCCACCTGTTCCGCAGTATAGCTTTGGAGCCTGTCCTATAGACCAGGGTGGCCTTGAACTCCCAGAGATCTGCCTGTCTCTGCTTCCATTGCCTGGCTTGTCTCCTCTCTTAAGGCCCTTTGTGCTGTCCTTGTTCACAGGCTTCACTCCAGGGGCCAAGGAACTCTTCAAGCAGGAGAACCACCTGGCGCTCTACCGCCTCCCCAGCGCTGAGACGGTGAAGGAGACGGCACTGGGGCGGCCCTCCTGTGTCACCAAGCGGCGCCCCCCACTCAGCCACATGATCAGCCTTTTCATCAAAGACACTGCCACCAGTAAGCCTCACTTGAGCTCAGCTGGCATTCAGACAAACCTTTTGGCTTGGTGGGTATACCCTGTCCCATTTATTCAAGTGGATGCTAGACAGCTCCCCAAGTCTCTGATGTGGCAGGGGTTGGGCTTGGGGACCAGAGTCACAGAGATGGGGATTGTAGCGCCAGAATTGCTAGTCTAGCAGTGTTCCATGATGACTGACTGACCAGGAGGTTCCTTCCTCTACCAGGAGTACTTTCCACCTTCTGTAAGGACTATCGTGTGCTGGGTCAGGATGAGGCGGGAGCTGGTTTGTGGCCTCATGATGTGGTCTATTTTCCCTGTCCCAGGCACAGAGCAGATGCTGTCCCACGGCACTGCTGATGTGGTATTGGAGGCTTGCACAGACTTCTGGGATGGCGCTGACATCTACCCTCTTTCGGGTTCTGACAGGTGAGTGAAGGGCTCTGCCAGTTTGCCTGCCTGTCTAATGGTCCTAGGCATCTCAAGACCACTTACGTTACTTCTCTGGCAGAAAGAAAGTGCTGGATTTCTACCAGCGAGCCTGCCTGTCTGGTTATTGCTCTGCCTTCGCCTACAAGCCCATGAACTGCACCCTGTCCTCCCAACTCAATGGCAAGTGCATTGAGCTGGTGCAGGTACCCGGCCAGAATAGCATCTTTACCATGTGTGAGCTGCCCAGCACCGTCCCCATCAAACCCAACATCCGTCGCAACAGCTGGAGTTCTGATGGTACCGTGAGCCTGCATTTCAGTGGGGATGACATGGGGGCTCCCTGGGGCTGGGAAACCCAGAGCCAATGAGCTTCAGAGGGCTGTGGCATCACTCAAAGGAAAGTGCCCTGGGCAGTCCAGGGTGGCATTCACTAGCTTGTGACATGGGGCATCCCTCAGTTTCTCCTCATCTAAAGCTAGATGCCTTCTCTCCCTTCCTCAGGGGTTTCTCGTGGTGCTCAAGAGGATCAATGTATATAAAAGTGTTTCCTTAGAAAGGTTTAGAATGGCGTGTTTATAAAGCATTACCTTATCAAAATTAGCTCAGACTGTTAGAACAGAGGGACATAGACCCTGCCTTCTGTCCCAAGCCTGCATATTTGGACATATCTTATAAGCCCAGGAGACATGTGTTAAGGGCCTGGAACAGGGCTGGGCAGCTGAGCCGTGTTTAGCGTGGCTCCCAGCGTGGCTGCCTTGCTGATAAGCTCCTCTCATTGTCTCTTCTCTTGTGTGTGTTGGCTCGTATATATCCTGACTCTGTGCACCTGTGTGGCTGTGTGTGCACGCTCACTGATTTGGGTGTGACCTCTATGTGTGTGGCCCTGGGCTGCCTCCTGGAATCTGCTGGTTCCTCCATGTCCTGACTGGGCTGTGTCCTGATTGTCTTGCCACATGCCGGCTGGCTTTTGTGTCTTGTGCCCGCCTGAAGAAGGGATCGGGGAGGTGCTGGAGAAGGAAGACTGCATGCAGGCCCTGAGCGGTCAGATCTTCATGGGCATGGTGTCCTCCCAGTACCAGGCCCGGCTGGACATCGTGCGCCTCATCGATGGGCTGGTCAACGCCTGCATCCGCTTTGTCTACTTCTCTCTGGAGGATGAGCTCAAAAGCAAGGTGAGGCGTGCCTTCCCGTGTGTCCCCACTGCTCTTCCTGAGCCCGTGCCCCTCATCGCCATCCTCCTTCCACAGGTATTTGCTGAAAAGATGGGCCTGGAGACAGGCTGGAACTGCCATATCTCCCTCACACCCAACGGTGACATGCCTGGCTCTGAGATCCCTCCCTCCAGCCCCAGCCACGCAGGTTCTCTCCATGATGACCTGAATCAGGGTGAGGGCAAAGGCGTGTGGCAGGACTGGAGTGAGCATGGCAGGATCCCGTTGTTGGGAAGTACAGCTAGAAGAAACTTGCTTAGATCCTGCCTAGAAGCACACTCCCTTGGGAACCAGCCCCATGTTCTTGTGGGCAGTAACAGGGGCTATTAAAAGTGAAAGCCTGAGTGGGGTGGTGGTGGCGCATGTCTTTATTCCCAGTACTTGGGAGGCAGAGGCAGGTGGATCTCTGTGAGTTCGAAGCCAGCCTGGTCTACAGAGTGAGTTCCAGGACAGCTAGGACTGTTGCACAGGGAAACCCTGTCTCAGCGGGGGAAGGAGGGAAGGAGGGGGTAGGATGGGGAGTACAGGCTTGGAGACAGAAGGCTGTACCATCTGCAGGGCATGACTTAGCCTTCCAGGAGGCTGGCCCAATGTGAGCACAGGCTTTCATCCCCAGCGTCCCGAGATGATGCAGAAGGACTCCTCCTCTTGGAGGAGGAGGGTCATTCAGACCTCATCAGCTTCCAGCCTACGGACAGTGACATCCCTAGCTTCCTGGAGGACTGTAACCGGGTATGATGGTGGAATCTGTCTATGCCCTCAAGTGGCCAAGAACTGATTCAGGAAGTGAAGGGCAGGAGGAGGAGGAGGCAGGAGAGGCAAGTCTCTGCTCCACATCTTGAGACTATTGCCATCTCTGCTTCCTCCAGGCCAAGTTGCCCCGGGGCATCCACCAGGTGCGGCCCCACCTGCAGAACATTGACAATGTGCCACTGTTGGTGCCCCTCTTCACTGACTGTACCCCTGATAGTGAGTACTGGGGCCCCTCCTTCCGAGCTCTGGCGGGGGTGGGCACTGCGTAGCTCACAGGGGATGAGAGTTTTCTAAGCAAAGTGAAAACCTGGGCTGTGCCTAGCTGGGGTCCAGTGGGATCATGCTGTCGGCATGCTCATTTCAGGGAGCCTGGAGTGAGTGGTCACGTGATCCGTCCTGCTGCTGGGTGGGGTTAACGCTCCAAAGAGGGTCCTCCTCCTCACTGTTCCTGGCCTCTTGACCTGTGGGTTTCAGCTAGCACCTGCCCAGGGCTCTGCACACCTGACTCTTGTGCCTCTCTCCTCCCCTCAGCCATGTGTGAGATGATAAAGATCATGCAGGAATATGGGGAGGTGACCTGCTGCCTGGGCAGCTCTGCCAACCTGCGGAACAGCTGCCTCTTCCTCCAGAGTGATGTCAGGTCAGGGAGAGACACGGGGACTGTGGGCTTGGGTCTGGTAGGAGAAGAGGGATAGGATGCTACAGTCTTGTGGTCGACAGTTTTTACAGTATACAGTATATAGTTCATAGGTGGATTTTCCCTTTACTGAGCAGCATTGCCCTGGATCCCCTGTACCCATCCCGCTGCTCCTGGGAGACTTTTGGTTATGCCACCAGCACCACCATGGCCCAGGCCTCCGATGGCCTTTCTCCCCTGCAGCTATCAGGGCAACTCAACAGCCTGCCTTGCTCCCTGACCTTTCGCCAGGAAGAGACCATCAGCATCATCCGGCTCATTGAGCAGGTGGGTTATCAGATAGGTCCTGGGGGGTGGCACAGGGCTCTCTGGGGTAAGCAGCCTTGAAGGTAGAGCTGCAACATGTGATACTTATGGGCCCTCTAGACCTCATGCTTCCTGCCTTCCCGGCCTGTGGGAGGAACAAGTGAAGCTCCCCAAGGCAGTTGAATTTGTTTCTGCTCCTTCCTCATAGGAACACCCGGGCATATGGCTCTTGACTGAAGCTTGCTTGTTGTAGGACCTGAGAGAGGCCAGGCAAGACTGGATCATTAATTGTCCCTCTTGGTCCTTAGGCTCGGCATGCCACCTATGGCGTCCGTAAGTGCTTCCTCTTCCTGTTGCAGTGTCAGCTGACCCTTGTGATCATTCAGGTAAGCCAGGGCCTGCACAGGCATTGCTTCTTTCTATAAGGCAGAGACAGTTAATGGTCTGAGGAGTCTGGGGTGCAGTATAGCCACATGCCTTGTGTACCCCTCAGCTTGGAAGATGGCCCCACTGCCAGAAGTGTTCTCTCCTCCCTGCTCCTCTCAGTCAAGATGTTGAGTCTGTTGGGCAGGGGGAGGTAGCCTTGGAGGTCTACAAATTTGGTGATGTTTTCTTTCCTGGTTTAGTTCCTTTCTTGTCTGGTTCAGCTGCCACCACTCCTGAGTACCACAGACATCTTATGGTTGTCCTGCTTTTGTTACCCTCTGCTCAGGTGAGAGGCCTTGAAGCCGCTCTGTGCCCAGTCAGTAGGGCTGGAGTGTCAGTGGGCATCCCAAGGGACCTAGAGTTTTCTGGCAAGATGCTCAGGGATTACCTCAGTCCTAGGAGGCACCGGGGCACGGTCCCTTTGTCTTATTCCGCCTCACAACTAGACTTGACCTCATCCCAAGATTCTCTGTAGGTGTTCCCTTTGAAAGTTGGGAGACAGGTAGTAACCACTGTCCCTTTACCCACACTGAATTTCAGCATCTCTCTGTTGGGGAAGCCACCACATAGTTCCATCATGTCTATGGCAACAGGCAAAAACCTTCAATCCATTCCTAAGAAGGTAAGTAAGCCCAGCTTACCAGGGCTTCACAGAGAGTCTGGGGGTTGGTAGCTGGGAGCGGGCCTAACCTGGAAGACTGCAGAGGTCAAGGATCTGGAGAACTGGTACTTGGCTAGTGGAGGGAAGTGGTGGTCAAAACTGAGAAAGAGCCTTGCTGGGAATGTTGTCCCTGATCTCTGTATCTCCTGAGGTGTGACCATTTGCTGAACATGAGAGAGATGAGCAGGCGCCAGGTCTGCCTTGTGCCCACAGAGGGGCTGCCCACTGCAGGGCTGAGGGTCCTCCTTCTGTAGCCTGCAGAGGGTCTGCCCACTGCAGGGCTGAGGGTCCTCCTTCTGTAGCCCGCAGAGGGGTTGCCCACTGCAGGGCTGACGGTCCTCCTTCTGTGGCCCGCAGAGGGTCTGCCCACTGCAGGGCTGAGGGTCTTCCTTTATGCCACAGACCCAGCACTACTTCCTGCTCTGCTTCTTGCTCAAGTTCAGCCTTACCATCAGCTCGTGCCTCATCTGCTTTGGCTTCACACTGCAGAGCTTCTGTGACAGTGCCCGGACCCGCAACCTCACCAACTGCTCCTCAGTCATGCTTTGCAGGTGGGCACTGGGGCTTCTTCCTTTTCCACCCGTTTCCACCCCAGCCCATTCTCCTGTGAACCCTCAGGAGGGTGAGCCTTTGTCTCCCTTTGGCAGCAATGATAACAGAGCTCCAGCCTGGTTTGGAGATTTCGCCAATGGGTTGTTGTCAGCTCAGAAGCTTACAGCTGCCCTGATCGTTCTACACACTGGTGAGGATGCTGTCTCATTGGGGCTGCTGACTGCTAATGGGAAAGCCCCGAGGTGGGAGGCAACGCTTTGGGCCAGTGGAAGCCTTGACACCACATTGGCCAATCTTTCTAGTCTTTATCTCCATCACCCATGTCCATCGCACTAAGCCTCTGTGGAGGAAGAGCCCCTTGACAAACCTCTGGTGGGCGGTGACCGTGCCTGTGGTGTGAGTAGTGTTTGAGGGGGGCTGCGGGACAGGGCTGGGATGACAGGTGGGAGGAAGACGGGTCTGGCTGCCCTCCTTGAACTAACTGTCCCAGGAAAGCCGGGAAGAAAGCCCGATGACTCCAGGGTCACACAGGGCTGTTTTTTCCCTCCGTAGGCTCCTAGGTCAGGTGGTCCAGACAGTTGTGGACCTGCAGCTGTGGACACACAGGGACACACGTGTCCACTTTGGTCTAGAGGATGTGCCCCTGCTGACATGGCTCCTGGGCTGTCTGTCCCTAGTCCTTGTGGTTGTCACCAATGAGATTGTAAAGCTGCATGAGATTCGGTGAGCTTGCAGCCCGGCACTCCAGTGGGCCTTGTCCCCTAAACCTCTCACCCCTTGTTGGCGTCTTGCTCAGTTCTCTTGTCTAAGGGGGTGTGCCAATCTTTTCCCCTGGTGCTGGAGAGGGAGCCAGCTCTTCTAATACACTCTTCTACCCTGCCTACAGCCCTAACACTCTACGTTCTGAGACAGGCTCTCACCAAGTAGCCTATATCGATCTTAACCTTATAATTCCTCCTGCTTCAGCCCCCGAGAAGCTAGAATTACAAGTGCGAACCCCAAGGCTGAGTTGTCAACTGTGTCTTAATCTGTTTCACCAGGGTCCGTGTCCGCTACCAGAAGCGACAGAAGCTGCAGTTTGAGACTAAGCTGGGCATGAACTCTCCCTTCTGAGCCATTGGCCATGGCGGCCGTCGTTGCCCTGGTTCCCGGGGCTAGAGCCAGACCGACTCCTGAGTCTGGGGAGTTGGTATCACGAATGTTTAAGGGTTCGTCTTTGTGCCTCATGGCACTGGAGGCTCAGCTCCAGTCACTGGAGACCCTGCTGTCTTCCCGACTCTGGGGGTTTTCACGAAAGAGCCGAGGGGCCGTCGCCATGGTTTGACAGGACTGCCCTGGCTCTTCCCTGGTCTTGCCAGGGGCACTCTTGAATGTACGACCTCAGGCCCTTGGTAAAGGGACCCTTAGCCCCCTCCCCTGTGAGTGGCCTCTCTTTGGGGTCCCCTTACTGAACACACTCCTCTCACATCTGTGACAGCCTCAGAGTGAGCCTCAGGCTTTGCTGGAGCAGTGGCTGCTGCTGTGTCCTCCCTGCCACCCATCCTTTTCCTGGGGCAGCAGCCTGGCTGTGGTCCTGGGGCCCTCCCCTTCCTCTGGGCCGGAAGATGGAAAAGGGTCCACCTCACCCTGGAGCCCCTGCATCATCAGCTGGCCATGAGTCATCCATGGAGGACCCAGCCCAGGCACTGTCCTTGTTCTGGGAGACCTTTTTTTACTTTTTTTTTTTTTTTAACTGGAAATGAGCCTTTTAGGAATGAATGTCAACTGGTTTATATTAAAATTGTAAATTGCTTAAGAAAAACCTGTGGCGGATCAATGAAACAGCCATGAAAGGCTCCCCTCCCAAGACTGCAGCCGTCACCCCTCCACACTGATGAGTGCCCCAGTGGCATGTGGGTGAAGGGACAGTCCCGGATGTGGAGGTCTGATGCACAGATCCAGACACAGCCCAGTCACGTGGAATGACACTTTCATTGATGTTAGCTGGGGAAGAGGTTAATAGTTACAGGACCTGGACCAACTGGGCCCTCCAGCAGGAGGTGGGCAGAGGGTTCTTCTGCTGTCTGAAGGCCTCCCCACTGCATTCTCTCAGGCAGTTAATAGATAGAATAAATTCCATTTAAAATATATGCATTTCTCTCTGCTTGAAAAATATTATGTACAGTTGTAAGAGTTTGGGCATTGGGGATCTGTTAGTTGCACTGCCTCTGCCCCAGCTGGCACTGCCTTCCCCATGTGGGATGGCCAGATAGGGCAGGAGATGACAAGGCCATAGCCACGGGCAGGAAGGCATGCCCCTGCAGTGTATTTACATCTCCTATGTACACTTGCACAGAGGGAAGCAGCCAAGTACACAGCCTCCACTCAGCCTCATGGAGCCTAGAGCAGCTCGGTGGGTGGCCAGAGGAATTCCTTAAGCACTGAGATGTTAGACACGGGCTGGGTGGGGAGGTGCAAGCATCGGAAAAGCCCTGCCGCCACCTCCTCTTAGAGGAGAATGCTCTTAACAGGGTCCCTCGTCAGGGGCCAAAGCTGAACAGTCAGCTCTACACGGGAGGAGCTTTGCTCCCACCCAGCTGAGGCCCCTCAGTCAGCTTCTGGCTCCAGCCCAACCAACCCTCAGCCTGTGCCTTGGGTGGCAGGGTCTTCTTCCATGTTGGGCCACAGGCTGCGAATGCTGGCAGGCTACTGTGGGTACCATGGGAAGGAGGGTCACGAGGCGGTCTTGTTTAGTCCAGCATGGCATCCAGCTGGTCAGCCAGGGCATCAAACATGGTGCTGATGTCATCCAGAATGTGCTTGGTAGAGGCTGCTGTGGGGCTGCATCAAGAGAAAGCCTTAACGAGATGGGCCATGGGCCTGCTGCCATGGCAGTCCTGTCTGATGGCAAACACCTTGTACCTCACTCTTACTACCTACAACCTCCCCATAACAGGAGTTTCCGTCCTTCCCTTACAGGTGAGTTCAGAGGCTCGGGGACAAAGGACTGGGCTAAAGGAATAAGTGATAGTCCCCAGGAATCTGGGAATCTCTGTAGGGCTCCCTAAGACCACTAGGCCCTGACACCCCACTAGAGGCCTCCCTAGCCCCAGACTTGGCCCGCAGTCTCCTTCCAATGCTCCCAAGCCCAGCTTTCTCTCCCTCCGTACCCAGCACCCAGCTCACCCCTCTTGCTCCTCAGCGCCAATGCTCTTCTCAGCTGCCTTCAGTGCAGCTGCCAAGGATGAGCTGGTTTGCTCCAGTCTCTGTTGGGCCCGGCCTGGACACACAGGCCCAGTGCTCTCAGGCCTCGGAGGGGGTACCGGGCGGGGACCGAAATGGGGAACCAGCTTTGGGCCAGAAAATGCCAGCTGAGTGCAGGCCACAGACACAGGCTTAGGAGCTGCTCCTGAGGAGACAAAAGGTTACCGCGTGACTTGGCGCGACATGACCCTGCACACAGCAACCTTCCCTCCGCCGGCCTCACTTCTTACCTGCTCCGGGCACTTTGAGGAGGGCAGCAGGGGCAGCTGGAGGCTCCGTCTCCACATTCAGCCGGCTGCCTGTTGCCAGAGCTGGCCCGGCAGAGGCCCCTTGGTGGCTGGGGGGCTGAGATTTGGGGCTGAGATCTGGGGCTGGAGTTCCTTGAGACGGAAGGCTGCTAGGCTCAGACCATGGGGGGTTAGAGGAAGTTGAGGGAGATTCACAGGGGGCCTGGGAGGACAGGGGAGTGGAGGGGCTAGGGGTGTCACCACCCACTACCCCAAAGGCCAACAGTGCAGTCTGGAGTGGCTCTCTCTCTTTACATTTGGGCCTCCGTTTGACAGTATCAGACTCTGTGAGGTTGAAGTCAAGACCAGGGAGTACAGGTGTCTCCCGGGGCAGGGGACCAGCTGGCTTTGGCCGCTGCTTGATAGTCAGGTTCCCTTCCTCTGCGAATGGCAGCCCTTCTCCTGAGCTGCCCCGAGATGGGGGTGTCCCCTCAGGCCCAGGCTCCTCTTCTGTGTCAGACACGGGGCCAGTTGGGGCAAAAGAACCAGGGGGCTCCGAGGGGCCAGCTGGTTCACTCAGTGTTCTTCTCCGGGGGCCTGTGGCCCCTTCCTTGGGTCCTGGACTTCCTTCTAGTGAAGGTGGCTCAGTGGGGCCAGAGACGGAACTGAGGCGCTTGGGGGGTGGGGGTGGGGGGCCTTTACGACGGGCACGGAGGGCAAAGGACTGGCTTCGGGGTGTCCCTCGAGTTGGGGTCAGGCTAGGGCTAGTCCGGGCAAGGGTGCTGCGTCCTGGTCTCCGGGTAAGGGTGGCATAGCTGCCCAAGGCACTGCCCACTGGCCTTTCAGCCTCCCCTTCAGCTTCCCCCTCAGCAGGGCCAGGGCGGCTCAGGCTGTGGGATCGGCGTTTGGGCCGAGGCGGGTCTGGAGGAGCTGCAGGAGAGTTGGCCAAGTAGGAGAAGGCCCGAGGAGCACCAGGAGGTGGCCCTGGGGCTGGGCTAGTGGGTGAACTCTGTGAACACATAAAGACATAAGGGGCAGGTCCTTGGCCAGGGAGTGAGGTACAAAGCTTAGAGGGGTGCTCTGTACCCTCTGGAAGGTTCCTCTCCTGTGGGGCGATGGGGTCACCAATACTGGGCTGAGAGACAGGCTGTTCCTGTGAGTGACCAGAACCCCGTGAACGGGCGCCAATGCTTTCCTGGCTGGGAGAACGGGCAGGGGGAAGAGGGAGTGGCTCTGGGCCACCCCCTG
>LOEQ01002541.1:38594-95609 GCA_001685075.1 Bramus lutescens
AAACATGAACAGGCACACACATAGACACAAAGAAATATTTGACTTTAAATAGATTTGTATGTCTAAATATTTTTGGCAAACATATTAATAATGAATAACAGTGAGGAGATTTAACTTTTGAGAAGAGAAACCAAGTTGGAGACTCATATGTCCTTTGTTGATTTGGGGATATGATTAAAATGCAGTATGTCAAAATAAGAGTTATAGAAAATTCAAATGCATACAGCATACATTTTAGGACTTCCGGGAGTAGAATTTTTAAATCATATATATTCAATGTGTGTGGTTATTTTGCCATCCTTCTAGTATATGTACTATGTGTATGCCTATTAACCTGCAAAGTTCAGAAGAGGTCATCAGAGTTCCTCAAGCTGGAGTTGTGGGTGATTGTGAGCTGCTGCGTGGGTGCTGGAAACAGAACCCTGGTCCTCTGCAAGACCAGAAAGTACGTTTAACCACTGAGCCTTTCTCTAGCTCTCGGGGTAGATTTCTCACATACACTACTCAATTTACTAGTTTTTAGAGCATTTCCTCTTAGAGTAGCATCTTGTTATTTATAACAATGTGGCTGATTTATCACTGGACACACGAACTGGAAAAATGATACTTAGGAATGGACTTTTTAGGATTACTGTGGTTATGACTATGGCTGCTTCCTGTTTTCCTCTGGTAATTTAAAAGGTATTATAAATAAGTCACTGGTAAGGAAAAGAACCCAGCAATTGAAGATAGAGCAAGAGGTTGGGAGTATATAGGAGGAGCTACAGGGAAGAGAGGAAGTAGAAGAAAAATTTTGTAATTACATTTCAATTTAAAAAGTAATGATTAAAAAATAAGTCACCAGGAATGCATTTCTCCTTGAAGCAAAATGTTTAGAATTTGCTTGTGTTTATTTTTCTTTAGAAAGTTATTTAAATGTGAGATAAAACAAATTAAATTAATGCCAACCTTGTACTAACAGTGTTTTCTTTTAGAAGACTCCTGTAATTGGAAGTGTCAAGAATCCAACCTCCCAGATAATTTATTATAAACCCAGTCTTTTAAAACTTGTTTACTGTCTAAACATAGCCCAATGCCAGACTCTGTTCAATCTAAGACTCTAAGCCTTTAACCCTACACTGCAGATCCATCAGAAACATACTCCCTATGAAGCGCCTTATGATCACAACAGTCTGGATCCCTAACGATTGTTTTATCTCCAAACTATAAATATTTTTTTTTCACTCCTTGGTGTGGAAAGTCAGCTACTTCCATGTTACATGCCTACTAGTGTAGTAAACTGCCAAATCAGGTAGGAAAACATCTGGCCATGAATAAATCAGCATTTGTCTGGGATTTCAAAGTGTAATACTAGGCACACAAGCACATATCCTAAGAACTCTACTTTCTCCTGCTTCCCTGTAGAGAGTTTGGCACTAACATGCCTGCCACCACCATCTGTCTAAATACTAGAATGTGTTGTCCTGAATTAACATAGCAACACTGGTGGAGGATGCAATTAAGGTTTTGTTTTTTATTTCTTCAACAGACCCTCAGCAACAATATAAAATATTCCACAAATCCTCCAGCCAATTAAGCTCTCAACAAAAAAAAAACAATGAGTATTAAAAAAAAATCAACCAATTCAAAATAACAACTAAAAGTCTTTTTAATATATAGCTGTATGTGGTTCAAGAATTTCACAGCATTCTTTTATAATACTTTCAATAAGAATTGCCATTGTGCTACTAATAGTAAAATGTGCATTTCTATAATATTCTTTAACATTTTATGACATCATTTGAAGTAAATCATTTGATTCCAAGATGCAACACTGTAATTTCCTTTGTGTGTCTGTGTCCTCTCAAGAAATCTTAGAACAAGAGTCCTGTGTACCTAAGAAATACAGAATGGATGAAGCTGATGTTGATGGCCTCCCGGCCAATGAAGAAGTTAGTGAACAAAGGCTTCTAAACCAATCTGCCTGACTTTTTAGAGCTTGCATCTTTACTATAAGTTTTTTCACCTTGAGATCCTGAAGAAAACTCAGGTTGTTTCTTACTAGATAATGCCTTTACCAACTATGAATTCAAACTAGTTATGAATTCAAATCAATCACTGTAAAGATAAAAACAAGAGTGATTTTTATGTCAGTCCCAAGAGAGAACAAAAGAGCAATTTGTCGTTTTTAATATTTTGTTAATATATTTTATCATAATTTTAATCTTTTATTTGGAGTTACTCAGTCTTGTAAAGAACTTCACTTAAGAATTTTCCATGCAGTTTGTTTCATTTGACTTCTAAATTCCTGTTAAAATTCTTAGCAATTGACAAGACACAGAATGCATGAATGCTAAGATAGATCTTTCTCAGTTAAATACAAAAGTCACCTTAAATACAAGATTCTGCTCATATTTAAATGCTTTGGTTATTTATACAGAGCAAAGAAAGGGGTTATTAGCAATTTAGTAAAGTAGTAATCATTTGGTATTTGAGAATATATTTAATAGTTAATATATCAGATATAGATCTAATAAAGGTAAACATAAGACACAGACATGTACATTGACACATGTGTTCTTCATGTTTTCTATTTGTAAATGGGAATAAATATGATTGTTCAAAGGTGACAGAGTATTTGTAACCATTCATGTTTCAAAAAATGCACAAAGTAATGTTAAAATTATAAAAATTCATCATAGATATTATATACATTTTATGTACCAATATTTAGATTATTCATTCATGCATAGATTTCTGATTATAATTAATAAGCACAAAGAAGAGGGAAGATAGGAAATTAAGAAGATGGTGAACAGCAGCAGGAAGAGTGTTGTATTAAACTATGAATGAAAAACTCATCGCATTATAACTGTTAGTTCATTTGAGTTCGAGTTCCATGGCATCTTGGCGCTGTTTTACCTGAGAAATTTTTTCCATTTTCAGTTGCACTTAAGGTGTATATTTCTTTGTTGAATATAACATAACAATGATGATAAATGACAGCTGATTAATGCTTAAGGGACTGGCATAGTATTCCCCTCGTACTGGGTGCATTGGAATGAGGAGACCCACAGTGATCTGGGTCTCTGGTCCATCAATCATGCCTGATGCCATAAATCTTGAGCAGCTACAGTCCATGTCACCACTCTAAGCCATGTTCATCTGCGTGCCGCCATCTCGCAGCTCCTGAGATGGAGATGTCTGTGTACTCAAGGCAGTTGCTCCCCAGGATCTATCATATTGCTGCAGTCAGTTTTATAAGGAGAATTTTCAGAAAAACACATGCTCCCTGGAACATACTGTACCCATTAGCTGTGTTACTTCTCACACAGGAAGGAAGATTATTTGTAACCATTTCTTACTCGGAAATAACATTAAAATGAGCCATAGATTCATGAATTCTTTCTGAAAAGTGGTTATAAATATCCCTATGGATTTTCAAGTCTGTATTTTAGTATTTTAAGAGCCGTTTGCAGATATAAAACCTGAAAGAACTATTACATGGTATTCCCAACATTCTTCTAAAATTTGATAACAATGTAGAAGTACATATTTGTTTTAAGATTCAGGAAGTGTTAGTATTATTTTCTTACTTCTCACTGGGTTGAGGGAAGACAATGCATTTTTGAGGAATTTTAATGCATTGATTTTCAATAAATTAACTGAATATTTTTGTTGAAAATGATGCTTTCCAATTTTAGTATGTCAATAGCCTTTTTATTGTTTTTTTTTTGAGACAGGGTCTTTCTGTATAGCTCTGCCTGTTCTAGAAGTAACTGTGTAGACCAGACTGGCCTTGAACTCAGAAGATTTGCTTACCTCTGTAAAGTGTTCCTTTGGATTAAAGGGGTGTGTCACCACTGTTCTATGTATGTTAACAACTTTTTTTTACCTCTTACTGAAAAATTAATATAGAAATCACCATTTTTAAAGAATATTTGAGAATAAAAATTGCAAAGAACGTAAGTTATCTAAGAAATAATTTATAATAGGACAATTACTGAGAATAGAATTTTTTTGAACATCATTCCTACTCCAAGCGAATTTTGAATTTTGAATTGGAAAAGGCAATGTTTTTCAGGTAATGGGTGACAGTCAGAAAATGGGAAACATGTGATCATCTGGTGATAGGCATTAATTAGTGGATTCACTGTGCATTTTATTTCACCACAGTGGAATCATTCCAAACTGATCACTGAGACAAGACAGCAGGCTCTCCAGCCTTTCATCAAGACATTGATTGTGACTCTAGGGGTAAGCAGAATACAAGGATTTTCAAAAACTTACTTACAAACTTCCAGGCGACACAGGAATTCACCTTTCTGTGTTTGTCTCAAATCTACATTCTAAGAATTCAAGAATTATTAGACGGGTTCCCCTGACAATGAGCATCAGAACTTGTTTAGCCCATTCTCTGTCCTATATTGCTCTGTTGTTTGTCTTTATCTCCTCATCACCTTAATTCTGGCTGTTGCTTCTAATTGCCAAAACATTTGATAATTGTTATACTTGGTCTTACTTTCCTCATTTTTAATCCCATTGTTCTGGATGTATTTATTACCTTTGACCTTGAGAATGACAACCAGACTCAATTCTTCAGACACTACTTACTCCTCCAACATCCAAAGAAAAAGTTCAACTCATTTTATAATCTTCCCTTGAGCTGAAATGGCCTAAAGGAGAGGTATCTATATCCCTGTGATATATTCAACCTCAGCTCTAAGCACATTCCATATTAGCTTATTTTGATCATGTGCATTGTCCTGTACAATTAGACTGCATATAAGGAGTAAGCCTTCCATACACTAGAGGTCAATAGCACTCCCTGCTGTTGTGATAAATAAAACAGTTTCACTGGGATGAGTAAATCATTGCTATGAAAGCATAAGAATGTGAGAATGGAAAGGCACATTGATTTTATAGATAGGCTCCTGCTGAGCTGTCACGGTGTTGATGAAGCTCTGTTTATGCTGTAGGAAACAAGAAGGGTAAGGCCTTCTCCTTTCTGAATTTGCCATATAGTATGAGGGATGTGGAACTTGGAAATAGAACAAAAGAGACACAAGAATTAATGATTTCAGAACATGCTTCCAAATTTGGGAGTGAGGGCAGGGCAAACTGTTGGAGAAGGCTGCTTATTTTTCCTGGCTGTCCAGCTAGCTGAGACCCAAAATAACCACACAGAAACTGTATTAATTAAATCATTGCTTGGTCTATTAGTTCTAGTTCCTTATCAGCTAACTCTTACATCTTAATTTAACCCATCTCCATTAATCTGTGCATCATCACAAGGTCGTGGCTTACCAGCAAAGTTTCAGCACATCTATCACTGGTGGCAGCTCCATGACTCACCCTTCTTTCTCCCTCCACTCAGTCTTGCTTTCTCTCCTACCTAAGTTGGGCCTTGCTATAGGTACAAAGCAGTTTCTTTATTCATTAATGGTAATCACCAAAATTCTCATTGAAAAAATCAGTAGTTTGAGTAGAGAATGTGGCAGAAAGATATTCAGGGAAGGTCAGAGTCTACCAGGCCTGTATGAGAGATGGATTAAAGCGAAAAAAAAAATGAGGGAACAGTGGAAATCCCTCCCAGAACAGCTCACAGGCAGCTTGAACTCTAATTAACTCAGGTGTTTTGAGGTCTTTGGATGTGGTCTCTCATGTATTGTGGATGACACAGTCTATGAGAACAGCTCAAACAGTGTGAAGTTCTTATGTACGAAGCTTTGGGTTTGGTTCCCAGAATGCCAAAAGAGAAATCAAGACCTCAAAATGTGTTTTTAGTGAAAGGAAGTGCTATGCAGGTATAATGACAGCATCGCATGGTAATTGATCACTTAATTTTATATACAAACTCTTTACCAGTCCTAATACAAACTGCATTGTGAAGGAAAGAGCCTGTGGCTGTTATGTTAGAGGAAGGAGCCTGTGGCTGTTAGAGGAAGGAGCCTGTGTAATAAGTCTAGCAAATGACCCAGAGCTCTTCTGATGGACAGGGTCTGATCTGTAACATCATGAAATTCACTATAAAAACCCTTAAATTATGCTAACTACACACTGATAATTTCTTATTCTGCAAATGAACATGATCTACATAATGATCTCGTTAGAAGAGTTAATTATTTCAAGAATAATCAAAAATGTTTAAGACTTTTTTAAGTCTGGGAAAGAAATCCATACCCAAATTTTACTGATGTTGATACAAACAATACAACAGAAATAGGAAGGGCATAGAAAATAACCATGGTTATCTCTGCTTAGGTGTGGGACTTTGTTATTAATATTTAAAAATTTATATTTCCCTTTAAGTCTATGATGAAAACAAAATTTCCTCACCAGAATAAGAATCATAAAATTTGATACAAAATATCTAAGTATTTCTGACCTTCTGAGGCTTTCCCATGGCTTTTCTGTCTACCCATATAGCTCAGATCAGAAAACCTAAAGCGAAATATTACAAAATCAAGTGTATCTCTTCAAAGACCTAAGAAATACACTTGTGCAAAAAAAAACTTTGTAAATGCTTAAACCTTTATAAATAAATGATGTAATTATTTTCACTTTGATGTAGTCAAATTAGTTGTCCCTACCTATTAGGGTTATACAGGTTTAAAATCATTTTACTTGATGGAAAATCATTCTCTATATGTTTAACAGAGATAAAATAAAAAAGAAGCATTTTCAAGTGATATTAAAAAGACTGCATGGGTTATTATAAGTTTCTAAAATGTAGAGGAGTGACTTAGCCCCTAGAATTGCAACTTTTGATGATTTTTTGTTAATGATAGAGAATTGACCTGCACCATATTTAAGCCCTATCATAATAAATTTTTCGCATTTTCAGATAACTCATTTAAATCTAATACATGAGGACAACATTTTTGCAAACTTAGAATTGGTCCGATTTTTCCCAGAGCAACTAACATGTTTTCAGGAAGCTGAGTTTCAGCTAGATGTGGTAGAATTGCTAAATGGCTGACTTTGCAAAAGTGGGCGATAATTAAATCGTTACGCTCAGCTCTTATTAAATATTAATGAATTCTCCATGACTTTGAATCAGAGAGCTCTTTTACATGGGAGCTTCTGACGGGTTTGTCTGAACGATGAATCATCTGCCCTGTGGTGGTCTTCCTCAGCTCCATGGTACACATAGGCACAGGACCAGAGAATTTAACTCTGGTTGGATGTGTCATACTTGGCTTTTACCTAAAAAATTTCAAAGGAGCTTTTGCTGTTGATACCTCTATATTTTGGCCTAAAGGAGCAAAAGTTTTCTCTAAAGAAAAAAATTTGACATAAAAAAAAGCACGCTGCACAGCCTAGACTCCAGGCATCTGAAGCCATTCACTCGGGTGGCTTTGAATCCGGTTGCACACATGCCAGGACTCGAGTTCAGAAACCCATCTGGTTAGCAGAAGCTGCTTAGTAGAGTCCCCTCCACCCCTCTTCTTGTTTGTTTTTGTAACAAATGTTAGGCACCAGAGAGAGACAAACATGGGTAAAATGGGTTTCTCCTTCCACATATGGTTCTCTGCCGGAGACCAAAAGTCGGAACAAAATCATCAGTTGGTAATGTTCTGAAGGCTGAGGAGCCCACTCTCCCATTCTGCCATCACCAACCACCCTTCTGTACAAGAAGTTTTCCACCAGTAGACCACAATGTACTGATAGGCTGTAAGTAATAAAATAAAACACACTGCCTCTTCTCAAACCTTGTGACTAACAGTATATTTGTAAGACAATAGCTTGATGCTTTATTTTGGAGGGCTATAATATAAGAAATACAAGACATAGATTCAAATTACATGACAGTGCTTAAATTAATAATAAGAAACCACAATCCTTGATATTCAAATGAATTCCACCATTCTGATAGGGAAAAGGAGATGGATTTGGAGATTAAAACACATTTTTTCTAGAAATAACCAGAAAATAAGTAGGTAGGACACCCCACCCCACCCCCAGGCCAGAAATTTAAAATGAGAAGAAAGATAGATAGACAGGAAGGACAGGTGAATGAAAGGAAAAAAAGGAAGAATCATGAAAAAAAGAGGAGGAAAGAGAAGAGAAGGGAAGAGGAGGAGCTGGACATGTTTCTGTCATACAGTTCTTAGCAATACATCTGTAAACATCAAATGGATTTCACACTAATTACATTATCATTGCAACTCCATTTACACCCAAGGACATCAACATTGTAACTCCATTCATACCCAATTACATCATCACTGAAAATCTATTCACATCCAAGAACATCAGCATTTTAACACCATTCACACCCAAGGACATTACTATTGTAACTCCATTCACACCCAATTACATCATCATTGAAACTCCATTCACACCTAAGGACATCACCATTGTAACTGCATTCATGCCCAATTACATCATCATTGAAACTCCATTCACACCTAAGGACATCACCATAGTAACTCCATTCATGCCCAATTGCATCACCATTGTAACTCCATTCACACCCAAGGATAGAACCCTTGTAACTCCATTCATACCCAAGGACAGCACCCTTGTAACTCCATTTACACCCAATTATTTCATCATTGTGACACCATTCACACCCAAGGACATCAACATTGTAACTACATTCACACCCAATTACATCATCATTGAAACTCCATTCACACCCAAGGACAGCACCATTGTAACTCCATTCATGCCCAAGGACAGCATCATTGTAACTCAACTCACATCCAAGGACAGCACTATTGTAGCTCCATTCACACCCAATGACAGCACCATTATAACTCCATTTACAGCCAACGAAATCACCATTGTAATTCTATTCGCATTCAAGGACATCACCATTGTAAGTCCAAAAATAACACCTTTGTCATCTAATAACCTCTTGGCAAAGAGAGCGTGGCTGAAGAGAGGATAAAAGGAAGAAACCACCAGGAAAGGGATGGGGGAATAGAGAAAAATATAAATTAGCACATGACATGTAATTATTCACATTCTTTTGCATGTAGATATCTGCCCTTTCAAACCGAAACTGAGAAACCCTAAGGAAATAGCAGCAGAGGTGCGGGCAAGGACTCACTTTCAGGCCTGTAAATAACAAACAATAGGGAGACCCTGTGAAGGCCTGTGTTATGGTATAGGTTGCTGTTTGCCAATGAGGTTATATCTTCAGTTTCAGGAGGATAAGTGAAACCACAAGTACAGAATATTGTGAGCCACCCATGCATCTTATATCTGCAGAACAACTACAGAACTTATTTTAACATTAGAGATTATTAAATGAAGCAAAGCACATCCTCATGAATGAAAAAATTCCATTAGGAAGTGTTTCTGTGTCTGGAAAGATTGCCCAGTGGTTAAGAACATGCACTATATTGCAATGACCTGAATTTAATTCCCACCATGCAGGTTTGTTTGGGGGCTGAAAACTGTGTCTCACTCCAAGGGCTCATCTGAACCACTTGGGCATGGCACTTAGATCCATAAGCCATACTAGGAAGTACACAAATATGCATAATCAAAAATAAAATAAATGAATAAATAGAAGTATATTTCTTAGTTTGGACATCTGCTAATGCTTTCAACTGGTTAAAAACATCACTATATGTTGATAGATTATAAATTCTTTTCTAAATTCTTATTTCTAAATTTCTACCTTCATTTTTGTCAGTAATACAGAAAAGTAGAAAGAGTCATGTATTTGTGTATGTTGCTTTTATTAAGTAGAGATTTTGATTCATTTCTGTCAAAGATTCTATTTTTCCTTCTACTTTCACTTCCAAAGTATTTTCAAGAAAAGTCTAGATGTCATCAGTTAATGCTATTGTAAAATTGCGCTTTAATACCCAGTACCAATGGCTGTATCACTCTAAATCAAATGGGTTTTGCTACTAATCCTCTCATTACCCACAAGATAATGTTTAAGATTGTTGCTTTGTTTCAATAAAGTATCCAAATAATACGCCCCCATTATATTTTGTTATTGCGTCCTGAGCAGTTCAGGCTTTTAAGTCCATCATCCTTTTCTTTCCTGGTGCCAATGACACGTTGCCTGCCCCTTGAATGTCATGACCGTTAGTGGCTGTTTTTCCCATTAGCCGTAGTGAATGCAAGACACAGTCACATTTACAAGTCTGGAATTACATTATTTTGCAGCACTGTTATTATTCTTATTTCAGAGATGCAGGCACTGAATGACAAAGAGCTTAGCTGGTTTTCCTGGGATGACACAGTAAACCATGGGAATCTGGCCACTGAACTGAGTCGGGCAAGTCTGTGACTGTCATCCCTTATCTCGAACAGTTTGATAAGCACCACCTTCCTGTGATGGACGGGGGTAGATAGAATGAACTTTAAACTTTCTGTACCACATCTCTCATGTGACTGGCATGTGTTTGTGCAATATGTAGACACACTCAGGCGTAACTATGTATGTGGCTCTCTTTTATTATGCACAGGTCATCAGAAGCCTCGGTCCTTTGGAACTGGTCCTTAACACTCCCAGCCATCACAGGGTTCATCATGGTAAGATAGTTCTGTGGTTTTGCCTTTATTGTTTCGTTAAAACCTGCAATGTCATTTTTGTGCCACTTTAGCCGATACAGAACTTGCACTATTATGTGCTGGATAAATGATCATTGTTTCCCCTTTCCTCTTCAGAGAAGCCTGAACTTCAAAGTTGAGAAGTGACCTCTCTCAATGGCTTCCCATCTTATCTCCTTATAGCTGGGAAGTGAGCCAAGCAGCTAGATAGGAATGGTCACATCTTGAAAGAGTCCTCTGTAGGATGATCTGACGCAGTGCTAGGGAGATGCCCTGTCTACACTGGAACTGTTAGTCCTGAAAAATATGGGGATTTGAAAGAAGCTTTTATTTTTGAAATATGTGTACTACAGGAAATAAACAGAAGCCAATCGCAAAATAAAAAAAATAAACAAAACAAAACCAAAAAACAAAAAAACGAAAACAAGCTTTTTTAAAAAACCTAAAAAAATGCATACTGGAATTTGAAAAACCATGATAACCAATACTTTTCTCTGCTAAATTCATTACGTAACTTAGCACATGCGCAATGAATGACCTGATGAGACGACTCCTTGCAGCTGGTGCCTAAGGCAGAGACATCAAGTTTAGGGAAAATCAAAACGAGTTTTATTTGGGCACCAGAGGAACCATTAAGAATGTGCATTATTTGTGACTGGAAAATGAATATAAACTTGGGGTGTGTGAACTGTTGTGTAGATGAATACATAGAACATTCTTCATGTTTGGAGACCGCATAGTGGTGAGATTGTCTCAGTCACTTCGGCATACACTGGCAAGAATAAATCTTAAGGGCGTAATGCCGAAGGCACAAGACAGAGAATGAACGCTGTGTCTTTGCTGGTCTGAACCTCTGCCTTCACAGGCAGTTTTGGAACACGACAGGGTAGCCTTCTTGAGGGGATCTTGTCCCTTTCTCCCTCGCCTGGACCACAACAACAGCACAGAAGAGGTTGTGTCTTAGTTTTTCCAAACTCAGCCCTCTCCTGTCCCCAGGGAGCAGTTAGTAAGGGCGTGTAAGATTCTTGTGGATTCCTGCGCATAAACAGAAAAATCTGGAAAGGGGAGTCCACAAAATAAACAGCTTCATTTCTTCTTTCTTCTTCGTTACCTCCCCTCCCTCATTCCCCAGGCCGCGGGCAGACCTGGTCAGCATCAGCAGAGTCTTGTCCTTTGGGACCAAGACTGTGGTGAAAGCTGTCCGGGCACCGTAGGGTGCTTAGCAGAGTCTCTGACTGAAACCTTCCTTGTTGGATCCTCCTCTTATTGTGATGCCCAGTCACGTCTTCAGACATTGCCTCAATCCCTTCAAGGGCAAAGCACTCTCACACTTGTGGAGAACCAGGGTTAGATCACATGTAACCGCTCTGCCCTGTTCTCACGTGTGCATGCACAGAATGTGTGTCCATGAATGCAGATACACGGTTTATTAGATTAGAACTCTTTTCCTTTGGATTTAGCAACATTTATATTATTATGGCTATGTAAGTTTCAAAACATGTAAAATAAAAATCGTTGCCAGTTCCTTGCATTAAATTTAAATTGTAATTTGTATGTTTTGGAGCTGGAAAATTAACGTATTACTAAAACTAGTAATTCCAAGAGTAATTTAATTTTTAATTATGCCTCTTATTATTAAAATAGTGAAATATTGTTCTAATTTTCTTTCTGAAACATGAGCAGAGAGCAAGACTAAAGATAGCATCAAAAACAGATACAAGCAAACACATACATTTCCTTTAAAAACTTTATTTTTATTGATATAATTGTGTATATGGGTGTATTTTGCCCACATGTACACCTGTATACCACATACATGTAGTCACCTTGGGAGACAGGAGAGGGTTCAGATACCTGGGAACTGCATTTGTAGGTGGCTATGAGCCACCATGGGTGCTGGGTATTGAACCTCGGTTCTCTGTAAGACCAACCAGCGCTTTTAACAGCTACACCATTGCTCAAACCCCAAATACATCTATTTCCATCTCACTCCCTTTACTTTCCTCCAAACAATGTGATTTTCAATTATTCATTAGTTTTATAAAATCAGCTATGTGACTATATCTTGACATTTAACTAAAACATTGGAAAAATGTGCATAAACTAATAAAACCTTTATCTCTTTAATAAATTTAACACTACAATAGTTAAAATGAGTCTATGAGTAGAATCTAAGTTTGTTTTTTAATTTTTGAGATTATAAATATAACATTTTACCCTTCCCTCCAATCCCTTCCATATGCTCGTCCCCACTTCCCTTCAGATTCACAGTCTCCTTTTGCTAATTATTATTGCTTCTATATATTTTTGATATATGTTGTATGATGTATATTGTAAGTTTGAGGAAGAGACTTGGTTGAGGAAGAGACCTGGTCAATCATCCTGATCAACTTAGACTATGAAACCCAATATGGACAAATTCAACAGAACCGCCATATATGGGCTGCCCATGCATGGTTCAACACTGCCAGGGCACAAATTTCAAATTTTCATATTATAAGTGCCTGTGCTGACTTATTGGGCCAAGGTCACCTGATAGGTCACATCTGAGACTGTGACAATTTCATTGAGAGCAACTAGATCTTTTATCAGAAACGGAATATAATTGCAATGGCCAGGAACAATACAGATGTAGTTGCCAGGATACAGGGAAGTGCGCAAGCTCTACCTGGTAGACAAGATGAATGACTAAGACTAATTGCCCTGTCAAGTTTCCACGCTTCCTTGACTACTAAGGAATCATACAGAGAAACTCAAAGCAGCCTGCCTGCCTCACTGCATAAGTGGGTGTTTTGGTTTCTTAGGAAGTGGAAGGCACATTGTGCCCCATGAGTCATGGACTCAAACCTAAGGAATCTATGTCACATGTCTGTCAAGGCAGCTAGGCCAGGGCAACTACGTGGTTCTCTGAAATATGTGATGTATATGTATGCATATTCTTAAAAACAACCTTCTCAGTCTGTAATATGCTACCTGTATGTATGTTTTCAAGGTAGACTATTTGGCACTGAACAACTAATCATTGTCTTCTCTAGGTACTCCCAACTCTCCTCAATTGCTTCTGGTTATTTATTTAAAGTTGGGGAGAAGACATATTTAGAGCCACTTCGTTGCTTAAATTTTTCTTTCATGCTTTAAAAACAAGAGAAAAAAGTGTTTCAGAAGCTCAATTCCATGTATTTGAAAAAATTGTTTTTTAATATTTTGTCTCACAGGCAGAAATCGTTACTGCTTAGACAAAAACTATGCTGGCACTCTTATTATTTGGGATAGAATGTTTGGTAAGTAAAATGTACAACTACCAAAGAGTTAAATTAGTTGTTTTGGGATTCGTAGAAAATCAATAATCATATTGTAATGTTTATCTTCCAGGAACATTTGAAGCTGAAAATGAACAGGTTATATATGGCCTAACGCATCCCATTGATACATTTGAACCATTCAAAGTTCAGGTAATTCATTCAGCCTTGTCCTTCCTGAATGCATATAATTTCACAAATTTTATGTTTAAAAGGAAAACAGTTGTTGTATGTGGAAGCACATTACATTGCTATAAAAATGTTTTACATATAAAAGAATTTGAAATAGCTTTAGCATTAAGTGATATGAGCCAGATGGGCAAAATCCATTAAAACTCATTATAAGAGTTTTCAAATGTGTCTTTTACCTCAAATGCAAAAAGAATGGCTCTTTAAAAAACATGTTTTTTTTCTTTCTCAGAATAGACCTTAAATATATTCATGTATTCAGGAACAGTGGTACAACATGTAATTAAGGCTGATCCCACAGTAAGAAAAATATTTGCTTCAAGTTTTCAGCCTCTGGTTAGAAATTCGGCATGAGGCATTTACACTTCTCATCTTAGAGCTGGGTGTCAAGGGGTATTATCCATCAGTGAGGTCCACATGTTACCTCTCCTACTAAGACTTGGTGGAGCAGACCAATTTTCCATCAGACATGTGATATTGCTTGTTCACTGGCCTTAGTGGTTGGCACTAGAGAAATGAAGAATGTCTGCCAAGTTCCGATGTGTCAACATCAGATGACCACAAAGGCTCCTGGGGTTAAGGAATCACAAATGAGGAAAAGATAAGACTGCTCTAAAAGCTGTGGTTGTCATTCAGTGGCGGGTCTAGACACAAGGCTGCTTGCCATGTCCTGGAAGCAACAAAATCAAAGGTTCCTGTTGGGCTTGCTTTGCAAACCTACTTAAGTTTTCAGAGAACATTGAGACAGAAGAATTATCTACAGCTGTTAAGTAATTCCAGATTTGATTGTCAGCTACAAATTTGCCCTAGGAATCCAAGACTCAGGTTCACTTAGCTCAATTCAACCTACTTACTTGACTGTGGCTTCATATACCAGCTAGGTCCAAATGCCATCCTTTCTATAGTGAAAGTGATTGTTCTTTATCCGCAGCTGGAAAGAAAATTGCTGATGTGTGTATACGTATGTAAACACACATATGTACGGGTACATATTTTCCCTACATGACATTTCTTTTTCCATCTCTACCCCAGGCTGTATTCACAATAGGATGTGTCTTTCAGGAGACAATAAATATGTTCAAATCTTTACAACTGATTTAAAAAATACACATGGAAGACCCACTCCCTTAACTTCAGGTAGATTTTTCTCCTTAACATGAATAAAGAAAGAGACATGGAAAAGTCCACCTCGATCTGTAGGATGGAGCTTTACAAGCCTGATGCCAGTGTAATTTATGAGACCATCTTTATAAAGTGCGGATGCTGTTCAGCAGCACTGTGGAGTTTATGGGAGAGATTATAGGGGAGGTCAGTGTTACCGTTGGATACTTAACACTTTTGGAAGCAAGGCTTTGGGCACATACACTTTTTGAGGATGAGAGGGTCATGCATGAGAAAAGACTAGTGAATGAATATTGTAAGCACTACACACACAGTACATGAATGGATAAGAATTGCTATGTGCCAAAGTGGGCAATGACAGGCATTTTTGAGCTACAGCACATTTAAGCCAAAAATTAAGCCTCCAGGTAACTACATTTAAAAACGTTCTCTTCAGCATGATAGTTGTCATGTGTGGCTCTAAGGTTTATTCTCCTGTGTGCTCATTTTAGTCAGAAAGGTTAAGTCAGCAACTTATGGTAATTAAGAGTTTGTAACATACAAATTTGTTATTTTCAGTGATTTCCCTTTGAATACAGATAAATTGCTTACCACAAAGAAACCTATAATTTTCCCCACTAAACACAAGGATATGCTTGCTTTTTTAGGTGTAGACCACTCTATTCTCTTTTAAAAGACCCAAAGTTCTTGGGGATTGGAAACGAAGTAAATTGGGGAAATGTCATTAAACTATTATGATATATCGCTCATGCTTAGTATCCAGGCTTGCAGAAATAAAATTGAAGTAATTTGCAAAATAACCAAATGATTTAGCATCTTAATGTGTGTTGGAAGTTCTAAACACACTAATTTTCTGTATTACTAGTATTGAAAATCCCCAGGATAAACCTCCATCTAACATTTACCTCGTCTTCGGAAACGTCCCCATTAAGCCCTATAATAACTCACCCTGATTCTTGGAATATTTCAAGTAATTATAAAATCCATTTTTCTAAACTTAGGAATTTATATTCATCTAGAGACTGACTGCTAAAATACCGGCATGATCACAAATTCTGAGAGTAAAAGCTTTTCTTTCCATTAATACATATCTATACTTGAAAAAAAAAACCCTCACATTTAGAGTCTGGAGTTGATGCTCAAATCCTATGAATATGTTTAGTCCTATGGTGCATTATGGGCATTTGTGTGAAATTTCCTCATAGTTAAAATTTATTGAGCATTTATATGTAAGCATGTTTTTAACTTCTGTGAATGTCAAATGAATATTATTTAAAGAATGTATATTCCTGCTGTAGCACTCTTCGTAAAAGTCTCCTGCAGTCACAAACCCCTCTTTTCTGTGACTGAATATGAGTTGCTTGATACTTAGAACACTACAATCTGAAATGCTTGTGAATATCTTTTGTTGATATTAGATTGGTAACACAACAAATCATTGCTTTAAAAATATCTGGATAAGCAATCTTATGATGCCTCTAGTTAACTGCAATATCCACCTAGTAAGATGTTAGAAAGGAGTCAGTAGACAAGGATGTTGCCTTCACCCAAGCTAGTTAATTTTGTCTGATGCACCTCATAACTTATTTTCTCTACTTTGAGGATTTTGTGACTAATTATATACTTTCCATTTTAAAATTGTAATTTAATTTAACTTTAAAGATTTTTACAAAACAGCAAAGATATATAGAATGTATAGAATTAATTAAAACAAATAATATCAATATATTACCTATCTTCTCATGATGTATATTAAAATATGTAAATTACACTGAACAGAATAGTAAACAATTAGCTATATTTAAAACTCTGTTATGTTTCTGTCATTTAGAGTAAATAATATATATGTTTTCCCCTAGTTTCACCATTTACTTTATATATGGAATACATTCTGGGCTACACCCGGATTCTTTCACAAGGCTTCTGTCCTACTTAAAGGACCAGGATGGGGTCCAGGTAAACCAAGACTTGGCCTGACTGAAGAAATTCCAGAGGTAGGTAATGTTCACAACAGAGGAAAATATGATTTCTATTCAATTGTTCATGATCTATGTTATGATTATTTATCAAATTAAGGTCACAAATACAAGTACAGAAACAATAGGAAGAGTTGATTGTCATTTGCAAGATGACATTTTAGTTAAAAAAATCATATGATATCTTAAAGAACAATTTCATCTGAATAATATTTTATTGTTTTTAAATATCTTACTCACATATATTTTACATCCTTAATTAGTTGTAGTTAGTCAGCTTGATAGAGGTAAAAAAAATACTTTGATTATTTCTTCATTAAATTGCCCAGAAAGGAGGGTTGTACTTTTCTGTCTTCAACAGTATAGTCAAAATCAGTATTTTTAAATTATATCAGCGCTTACATCTGCTTTAACTAAATAAAAACACAGCATGGTACTTTTAGAAATCTAAGTAGTTTAAGAAAGTTGTTTTAATAAAATACTACTTGATGATGAATCATAGTTATCTATGCTGCCCAGAATCACCTGCCTTCACTTTCTTGGCATGTTGCTGGACATATTTTCAGATGTGAGAGGTTCAAGTCTAGTCCTCTTGGCTATTGCAATCCTGAATACATATGAAGAACCCATGGCATTCCCATTTAAGGAAGACTAAATCATAGCTAGAATGCAAAATATTCTGAATAAAAAACGAAGTCTCCTAATCTTCAGACAATTTTCTGGTCAAGGGAATGACTATCTTGAGACCTTCTGGATCAAAGATGGAAAACGGCACTTTCTGGGACTCATTCTTTCCCAAAGTATGAATTTTTGCAAGAGAGATGAGCCATGACGCAAAGTAAAGGAAAGCATCCTTCTGGTCTACCTAGGTTACAGGCCAGGAAGTCCCCTTGTCATCAGCAGCATCCCAGCAATTAAAGATGTACACCGTCCTGCAGTTTGTAGTGATGCTGTCATTTTATGAAGAGACCTTTGCTAGCACAGAGGTAGGTACTTTTAATATAGTATGTGAAAATAATTCATCAAGTTTTGAATTAAAATATGTTCTCCCTTAGTGACTATGCTCTATTTTTCTTCGTAATTGCTTTCATTTTGAGGGAACACCATATATTTTAAAAAGGAAAATTAATTTCTGCAAGACTATTAAATGTAAACAAAATAATTTCTGCAAGACTATTAAATGTAAACAAATTAATTTCTGCAAGACTATTAAATGTAAACAAATTAATTTCTGCAAGACTATTAAATGTAAACAAATTAATTGTATCATAGTGCCGCTGTATGTATTATAAATCAAATGTTTTGAAACCAGTTTAAATGGCAGATTTGTGACTTGTCCTCTATTTTTATAATTGAAATAAAAGACCTAAAAAATCAGAATTAAACATATTTAAGAGTGTATATTTTCTATCAGTTTCAAGATACCTATTATGTTTAGACAATTGCTTGATAAACTGAGTTTAGAGAATTTCCACTGCAAGGTTTAAAGCTTTATATTTTTCTTTCAAAGATATACATAATGCCCAACTTGTGGTAGCTTAAGCATAAGAACACTAGAGGTATGGCTAGTTTAGGAATGGGCTTTCTTCAGCCTTTCTCTTTGTGCTCAGTCTCCCTCATGAGCAAACATGGCTGCCAGTGACTCTAGCTTTAAATACTGGCATACACAAAACGTCCTGTGTGACCAGACAAAACTGAGTCAAACATTCATTTGGGTACCCCAGTGGAACCATGCCAGGAATTGTTATTCAAAATATTTTAGGAATGGGAACTCAGGCGGGTCAACTGTAAGAGCCTCATGTTTTGAAAGAGGAAACCAGGAGACTTGGAAGAAAAATGGTGGTAAAAGTTTGTAGAACAAGGAAAATAGACTTGATGAGGCAAATCAGTATCTACTTGACATACCTACATACACACACAAAAACATATTTCTTGCAATAGGATATACATACACATAATATATGTAATGTGTGTGTGTGTGTGTGTATCCTAGTTAGTAATGAATGCATGGTTTACACCTGTGTTTTAACAGTATTCTTTTTTATCTGTTAAAATGCACTGTGATTTAGTTCACCTGCAGAATTCAGGCAAGTTGTTGCCAAAGGCAACAAATTAAACTTTCACAGATAATCTTATTGACATCATTTTATAATTTTTAGAACATATTTAGAGTTTCCTGTCAACAAACTTCATGTTTCATTCTGCAGGTGTCATTCCCCTGCCTGTACTAAACCCATAACTTGTACTGGGTCAAGTTTAGCCATTAAATTTCTTTAGTAATACTTGTGAAATCAGTTCTTAATCTTACAGGGTCTTCATCATGGGATGATATTATTAACAGATACTGGAAATATATATATGGGCTACTTTAGCATGTTCCCCAAACAATAATAGAAGGAACCATCTATTTTCTTTTTCTGTGTGGTGATGGAATAGTTGTGTGACCCTTTGAAACTCAAAGAATATGTATTTATGTATATCACCTATAATACTGTATAATTACTGAGATTATAGAAACAAATTAAGAAACCTAATTTGGAAACTGGAAATAATTGATACTCAATAAACATTATTATTAAATTTTGGCATGTAAAAGAATAAGATAAGCTGCTCTTGGACCATGCCCTCTCTCTTTGATGACCCAGACCCAGTTTTCAGGGTCTCCCCTAGTGCTACAACAGAACACAAGCTGCAGCCTCCCTTCCTGCTAGGCAGGCGTCCAGTGGATCCCACAAACCGTCCTATACTTCCATTCACTTCCTGCCTCATTGCTGTCTACCAGTCCACACCTGGGTCGATAGCCCTGCTCCAACAGGTCACACCTGCCATAAGACCAGGTAGGCGGACCTTGGACCTTCCCCACTCTCTGGTACTCAAGACCCAATTCTCAGGATCACCCCTAGCACAGCAACAAAACACCTTGGTAAACTTGCCCTTGCCCCTGTCCATACTTCCTGTGGATCCTTCAGAACGTCTCCCCCGACTCACCTTTACCCCAACCTCCAACACCAGCAAAAATTCTGCCAGAAATGCACCAACGAAACAGACCATTTAAACAGAAAACACTCAGTCGACACATTCTAGGAAAATTTAGAGAGAAAACAGAAACACAGCTCCCACACAACTAGGACAAACACAAAAATTAGCAACTAGACCTATAATCACTCCATACCCAGATGCCTAAAGGCCAACATAGGAATCAACTAGGCTGGGTTCATAGGGGCTCACAGAGGCTTAAGTGACAATGACAATCATGGAGCCTGTCTGGGTCTGTGCTAGGTTCTCTACACAGATGTTATAGTTGTGTAGTTTGGTCTTCTTATAGGACTCCAACAGTGGGAGTGGGGTTGTCTCTGAGTCCTTTGAATGCACTTGGGACTCTTTACCTCTTACTGAGTTACCTCATTCAACTTTGATGTGAGAGTTTGTGCTTAGTCTTATTATAACATTTTATTCCATGTTCATCTGGTATTCTTAAGAGGCCTTATCTTTTCTGAAGGGAAAAGGAGGTGGGAACAGGGGAGGTGGTTTGGGAAGACTGGATGGAATGGAGAGAGGGGGAAACTACAGTTGATATTAGTATCTGAGAGAATAGAAAGAATACAATAATAGCAAGAGAGTATATCACTATCGTAGTTCAGCTATCCTACCACAGCAGATCCTGAATATTACAAAACAGCATATATTTATAATAATTATTTAAATATAATATTTAAATACTAGCATAATAAAAAGACATTAAAACCAACTATTTAAAGATAAAAAATATCCTCAAAGAGGAAATGAATAAATTCTGCAAATAAATCCAGGAAAACATAAACAAACAATTGGAGTAATGAAAATCTTTTAAAGAAAGCAAGGAAAACACAACCAAACAATTGAAGGAAACAAATAAAACTGTTTATACCTGAAAACGGAAATTAAAGGTAATAAATAAAACACAAACTCAATGAATCTGGAAGGGAAAAATTTAAGAATGTGAATGTGAAAAAATACTATAGAGGTAAGTTTCACCAACAGAATATAAGAGATAGAAGAGAGAATCTCAGGCATTGAAGATACCGTAGAAGAAATGGATATATCCTTCTAGGAAAAATTTAAATCTACAAAGTTCCTGACACAAAACATCCAGGAAGTCTGGGATTCTGTAAAAACAACAAACGTGTGAATAATAGGAATGATGAATGGGAAGAATCCTGGTACAAAGGACTAGAAAATATCTTCTACAAAATCCAAGAAAAGTTTCCTAACCTATGGTAAGAGATGCCTATAGAGATATAAGAAGCATACAAAGCACTCAGTAGACTGGAATAGAAAAGTCCCCTTAACATAATAATCAAAACAGTAAAATTACAGAATACGGAAAGAATATGAAAAGCTGAAAAAGAAAAGGGCCAAGCAATATATAAAGATAGACATATTAGAATTACACATGAATTCTCAACGGAGAAGCTGAAAGTCAGAAGTAGTAGAACAGATGTGTTGTAGACTCTAAGGAACTGCAGATGGCAGCCCAGATTATTATATCCAGCAATACTTTCAATCACCATAAATTGAAAAATTAAGATATTTCATGATAAATTTAAGTTTAAACTATGTCCATCTATAAATCCAGCCCTACAGAAGGTTGTAGAGGAAAAAGTCCAAGCCAAGGAGGTAAATTACACCATTAAAACACAAGTACTTGTACTTGCTTTTTTGGAACCTATTCTCTTTTGACGGATACCTTCCACAGCCTAGATATAGTAGGGAGGGCCTTGGACCTTCACCAAAGCAATGTGCCTTATCCTCTCTGAGGAGTGGATGCAGGGTGGGTGAGAAGTTAGGTGGAGAGATTGGGAGGATGGGAGGCAGTGGGAATTGGGATTGGTATGTAGAACGAAAAAAAGAGTTTTCTTTTTTAAAAAAATAATTAATTAATAAAAAAAGAGAGATGGGAAAGGTCACTACATACTCATCAAAGGAAAAGTCCTCCAAGAGGACATTTCAGTTCCTAATGTTTAATGTTCAAACATAAGGGCATAAATATTTCTAAAGGAAATACCACTACAGGTTAAATCACATATTGACCCTCGCACACTGATAGTGGGAGAACATAATGCCTCTCTCTCACCAATAGAAAGGTCATAAAAATACTAAACAGAGACATGCTGGAGCTAACTGACTTTATAAACAAAAGGAACTTAACAGATATTTTCAGAATATTTCACTCAAACACTGAAGAATTTAACTTCTTCTCAGCACCTCTCTGAACTTTCTCCAAACAACCGAGGGCTTACAAACTCCTGTAAGATGAACAATGATCTACTGACTGAAAATTGGACCAAGACAAAGAAACACTTCTGAGAATTCAAAGATAATGAATGCACAACTGATGTGTAATTCCCCTCTATATGCTGTGATTACCATTAATGAATAAAGGAACTGCTTTGGGCCTATAGCAGAGCTATAAGGGAGCAGAGATAGGCAGGGAAAACTAACGGAATGCTGGGAGAAAGAAGGAGGAGTCAGAGAGAAGCCTACCGGAGACAGACGCCAGAACTGCAGCCGGTATGCCGCAGCCACTTGGAGATACATAGATTAATAGAAATGGGTTAAATAATATGTAAGAGTTAGCCAATAAGAAGTTAGAGCTAATGGGCCAAGCAGTGATTTAAATAATATAGTTTCTGTGTGATTATTTCAGGGCTAAGTAGCCAGGAACAAGCAAGCGGCCTCCTCCTACACACAACATTCCCAAACTTAAGGAAAAAAAAATGAAAGAAGTGCTAAGCACTACATTTGTTGTTCATAGCAATAAATGTATTGTGTACATTAAAAACTGAGAGAACTAATATTAGTGACCTAACAGCACATCTTTAATGCACATAACAAAAAGAAGGAAACTCACCCAGGAAGAGTAGACAGAAAGAAATTTCCAAATTTAGAGTTAAAATCAATAAAATACAAAAAGAACAATAAAAATTCAATGATACAAAGAATTGGTTCCTTGAGAAAAGCAACAAATACAAAAACCTAGTTCAAGCTAACTAAAAAACAAAAAGAAAATATCCAGATTAATAAAGCAAGGAATGAAAGGGGTCATAACAACAGACACCCAGGGAATCCAGAGCATCATAAGGACATACTTTAAAAATAATCTGTACTTTATCAAAATAAAAAATCTAAAAGTAATGGTTAGTTTCCTCCATAGGTACTCTTTACCAACTGAAATAAAAATCAGATAAACAGTTTAAATGATCCTACAACCTTTAAGGAAATAAAAGCAATTATTAAAACTCTTCCAAAAGCAACAAAAGTTTTGGCACAGAGTTCTACCAGAGTTTCAAGGAAGAATTAATGGCAATATTCCTCAGATTATTCAACAAAATAGAAACAGAAGGAACATTGCCCAATTTATTTTATAAGGCCACAGATACCATTAAAACCAAACCATGTAAAGACTAGAGACACAAAGAAAGGTAATCACAGACCAATTTTCTTTATGTACATAGAGGTAAAAATATTCAATAAAATACTTACAAACCCAATCAAAGAAAACAAAAAAAATTACCCACTATGATCATGTAGGATTTATTCCAGAGATACAGAGATAATTTAACATATGGAAATCAGTCAATGTAATCCACAATATAAATAAACTGAAAGAAGAAAACCACATGATCATCATCTCATTAGATGCCAAAAAAAAGTCTTTGACAAAGCAGTATACCTTCATAATAAAAGTCCCAGAGAGATTAGGGATACAAGGAACATACCTAAACACAATAAAGACAATTTACAGGAAGGTTGTTATTACTGTTTTCTCACTTAATTCTTTTGTAATTTGTGTGTAGGAGGACCACTGATTTTGTTGTTGTTTATCTTGTATCCTGCCACTCTGGCTACAGGCTTGTCATAGACCCAGACTTCAATCCACACACTCATAGCTAAGATATCTAATTTTTCATAAAGAAGACAGAAATCTACAATAGAAAAAAGGACACCATCTTCAGCAAATGGTGCTAGTCTAATAATATGTCTGCATGTAAACAGAGCGATATTCATCACCCTGCACAAAACTCAAATCCAGTGGATCAAATAAATACCTCGGCATAAAAGCAGAGACACCAACCTGCTGGAAGAGACAGTGGAGCAGAACCTTGAACACACTGGCACAGAGGACGGCTTTCTGATCAGAACACAGTAGTGCAGGCACGAAGACTGGCAGATAATGAAGGGAGCAGGGGGATCTGGGGGACAGGAGAGGTATGAGGGATTGAGGAGGGGAGGAAGGGGAGCCTGTGGTTGCTTGTATTGAATGAGAGAAAAATCTATCTTCAAGGAAAGAGAGAAAGAAAGAAAAAAGAAAAATATCTGCCCTATAAACTAAATTTATGAGTTGTATTCTTGAAAATATGGGTTTTAGTATAATAAATCGGAAACTAACTTCTGAAATGTTTATATGAATATGTGGATTTCATGAAGCATGGAAGTGTGAGTATATGTGTAGTTTCTCTTCCATTTTCATCTCTATTTGTCTTAGTTTGGTTTCTGTTTATTTGACTAATACTATGGCCAAAAGCAATGCTGGGGAGGAAAGGTTTTATTTGGCTTATATGTGCTCGGTGTCATGGTCTCACAGTGGACTGAAGGAAACCAAGGCGGGAACTGAATCAGGGGCTGTGAAGGAGTGGTGTTTGGTGGCTTCCGCTCCCTGTCTGGTTCACCAGGCCGGTTCACACAACTCAGGAACACATGCCCAAGAGTTGTTCCACCTTCACTGGGCTGGCTTCCTTCGCATCAGTAATTAAGCAAGAACATGTCCCCACAGACTTGACTGCTGCACAACCTTATGGAGGCATTTTCTCAGATGAGGTCTTCTCTTCTTCATGACTCCAGCTTTATATTTATTTCTCAGATGTGAATCGCTTACCCTTGCTTGATGCTTCATCTAATTTCAAAAGTCAAAGTTTTACAAAAGACAAGGGAAAATAACAGTTTAAGCAAAAGCTCATGATGAAATTCTTTGTTTCCTTCTGAAGTGTCTGATAAGGTAGTGTCAGTAGACAAAACAATTATTCCTCTGTAGCCACACCTTTTTGCAGAGAATGCAATGGTAGGCGGGAAAGTGCAGGAAGTTTCCATGTTGATGTGAGATCCTAATGTCTCTCCTCCACCCTCCCCAGGATCCACTGAACTCTGTGTTTCTTTGACAGGCACTGACCCAAGTCACTCTGCTTCTGAGGGCCTCCTTCATTCTCCTGACCTTGACATCCATTGGCTTCCTTTTGGATCAAAGGCAAGACATAATTTTTTTGCTAGTTTTTCTTTGATTCAAAAGAGGACTTTTCCATAATAATATAAAATATAAATGTAATTATTGGCCATCATAGTTTAGTTTTATTCAAAAGAAGAATTTTCCATGATAATATAAAATATCCATGTAATATGATCCATCATAGTTTAGTTTTACGAAACCTTAGTGCTGAATGCCATTGTTTTCAATGAGTTAGCTACATCAGTTTTCCATAAACCATAAAAAGACACTGGGCTACCGAGGAGAGCCTCACAGGCCTTGCATTCTTGATTTCTGGTTGTTGAATACTTTATTGTTTAACTATAGCTCATAACTGATTAACTAAACAATAAGTTGACAAAACAGGGTTTTCTGAAAACATACATATTTTGTTGCTTACTTAAGGCTGTGTTCAAAGCACTTCAGGGACACAGCACTCAATTATGTTAAAATACGTTGCCTGTCCTGAAAATCTAAAGTAAATGTTATTGCTATGCTAACCATGTTGTAAGCACGAGGCCACTGTATGCACGACTAACGGTTATTAATGCCATGCTGTTTCAGACCAGAGGCAGCTATTCTGGAAACTCTTCGTTGCCTGATGTTCCTAACCCTATTCAGATTTGGTCACCTAAAGCCTCTTTTTCCATCCTTATCATTTGTATTCGAGGTAAGACATTTGGTGTGGTTGGCTGAACAGTCTAATCCACTCATTCAGTGATGTTTGCTCTCTATGGAATCCGTGACCAGTATTTGTAGTTAAGTTTTTTGTTCTGTGTAATATATCTTGAATAACGATTCATAAAACTTTCGGTTAGTTAATGCTGATGAGCCATCGAGTTTTTATCCCAAACTTTTGGTTGATATCATTAAATCAGAGAGATTGGGGAAAATGCATTGTGAAGCATTTGAAAGAAAACCACGGTGCATTGAAGATCCTCAAGAACTTAGTGGTACGTACAACTTTTCAAGAAGGATAATGTGATCTCAATCTTCTAAGAAAATCTTTGAAAATAAAACATGTTTGAGATGTTTGCACATCACCTACAACAGAAATAATTATATGAAAATGAAAATTTTAGGGCAAAGAGACTATTAAAATTAAAGATGTATTTTGATATAATATTTGATGATTAAGATTGTTCTTCCAAATATTTCTCAGAAATTTTAGGGTGCCTGTTTTATTACTCAGGAAATTCCTGAAAAATTTTACTCATCACTTGTGTTCATTAGAACTTTTTAAAATTTTGAAATTTTGTTCCTGAACATTATACCAGTATTAAGGAAATATGCATCATGGCAGCTTATTTAAGTGGAGTTGTCCTACACACTAACATTCCATTAGCAAAGGACAAAGTGTGTTTGTTTTCTGTTGCTGTGATAACACATTGACCAAAACCAGATTGTGGAGAGAAGAGCTGACTCATCTTCTGTCTCGAGATAACTGTACACCACTGTGGGAAGTCAGAAAGGGGCTCGAGGCAGGAGCAAAGCAGAAAGCAGATGCTGTGTGTCAACGCTTTCTCCTGGCTTGCCTCCCAGGCTTTCCTCAGCTACTACCCCTCTTATACAGCTCGGGCCCATCCATCTAGGGATCCCAGGGCCCACAGGGAACTAGGCCCTCCCATGCCAGTTAGGAGACTGCCTCACAGATATGGTGGCATTTCTTTAATTGTTTCTCCTTTCTCCATAGCTGACAACCAAAATTAGCTACCATGTAACCTAATACAGAGACACTTAGTAGTGATTCTAAACTTGATACATTTCTTTGAAAGCAGTTTGATATTGTAAAGACATGTCTACTTTTGACTAAGTATCTCACGTGTGTTGAATTTATGCTGTAGGTACAATAGGCATGCATGCATGGATTGATGTATACGTAATGGAACTCATGGTATCATCACGTGTAATGGCACAAAAACTGTGAACCACCTAATGCCACTCACAGGTGACTGTTTAACAACTATATCAAACTCATAAAACAAAACCAGTATCTGGAATATAAAAATAGGGAACCCATTAGGATTGGTCTCAAAAATATAAATTATCTCCATGTAGTATGCAATGCTATGATTCGTGTCACTCTAAAAACACAGACAGTAGAAGATTTCAAATAAGTGAGTTAATGTATTTTATTAAGTGCTTTTCATATGCTTCAGAAAAAATCGAGAGAATAACATGCAGCTTACTATTATGTGGTTAGAAGGCAAAAAAGAACAATTCTTTATTAAATTGATTTTCTTTAGTACCTTTACAGTTTTTGAGCTCTCAAATGTTTTTTTATTCTTCATATATATATATATAATANATATATATAATATAATATATATATATAATATTCAATAGTGAAGCATACAATTTTGGTATCAAAATCTTGTACCATGATTTGCAAAATATTGAACGTGACCTGAATGAGGCAACAGGGACTAAAGAAAGGACAAACACATAGAAAGCCTGGTGTAAGGTGTATCACACACTCTGATGGAGATAAACTAGCAGCCCAGAAACTTAGCACATTTATTAATCATTGCTGACAGAGGAAATGGATTTATTGTAGACCAGTGAATGAGGAGAGAATAGGCTGGTTAACAATGATGGGAAGATTTTATGGGAGACCAGTTTTAGGTCACAGTCATCCCAGATGAGGCAATTGTGATTGACAGCTCCTGCAAACATTGATTTTTAGCAAAACGTCAGCTGTCTGTAAAATCTAATAATACTGTGCCAATCCTCTGCTCCTAACAAAGGGGAGGCCTTGTCACCCCATGAGTCTGAGGCCTTGGGGGATCTTTGACATGGCAGTTTTCATGTCACCAACACACACATATTCACTGAGAACTTCATCTGCTTTCTATGACCTCAGTCATCCACATTACACGTGACACTAGAGCTTGCACATTTACATAGTGTGTAAAAGTGTTTTAAATATATAATCTAGAAGCATAAATTAACATTTTCATTGAAATTCAGACATACAGCAGAAAAATCCTAAAATCAAATGAGATAGATTGTTCACATTCTAAATGAGTGATATATTCAATTTCCAGCAGGAAAGGCTAAAATCCTTTTTGACAAACCTACTGTCATGAATATTGTGGGAGCTATTCTTAAGTGCTCTGGAAGCAAACTGTTCTTTATGTCAACATTGTTTCTACATATGATTATATGATTATGAAAACATATTGTATTTGGAGTTTCAGATGGCATCGCAGGAAGCAGAGCATTGTTTCTGACAAACTACAGTGATGATGTGCTCTGTTTAATTCTTCAGTTAAGACGTTGAAATGCCTAGCTAAAATTTGAGCTCTGATACACCATTGCTTGAATTTGATTCACACCTTGAGAACTGCTTTAGTATGATTTATTGGATAATTACTTGGTGATTTATGTACTTGGCATCAGCCTTCTTACCTGTAAAAGGAAGAAGGAATAGTTAAATCTAATAAATTTTGAAGATTACATGAGAAAATTGTACCTATGATGTTTCTCATGATAATTAACAGCAAATGCTCCGTAAATGTTTATTGTTATTATTATTGTTGATAGTTTAGTTATTGATATGAATATACAGACCCCAGGAAATAATTCATTGGTAACTTACCTCAAGATCCATGCCAAGCCTGAGTCTAATGTTATGGACAGGAGGGAAAACTTACAGTGGAACACAAACGCCTAGTTCTGTGTCCTTTGGCTGAGACTCACGCTGACATTAGACTTTATGTTTAGAGGGTACCCACCCTTTAAACAGGCTTTAACAGAGGTATATGTTTATAACTCTCACCACACTACTCAAAAGCTCGCATTTCATTGCCACACAAACTCAGGATACCCTTTTATTCTTTCCTCTATGGTTAATCTTGTCAACTGCATGGGTTTAGAATCACCATGGAAATACATATCTGGTTGTAATCAGAGGCTGAACTTCTCTTTTGTCTTTTCCTCCTGGTTTCAAATAAACACACGGAAGCTTATATTAGCAACAGAATGCTCAGCCTATAGCTCCGGATTATTACTAACTAGCTCTTACAACTTAAATTAACCTATTTCTGTTGATATACATTTTCTTTACTCTACATTTTGCCACTTCTCTAGCACAATTTATTCCTCTGGCAACTGGCTCATGGCTCCCTGGCTCTACTCGTTCTTTTTCCCTGTCTCTGTTTGGCTTGCCTAGCCTTATTCTGCCTCGTTATTGGTCAATTCGGCTTTATCATTAACCAATGAGAGAAATACATATTTGCAGGGTACAGAAGGACTATTCTACAGAATCTGGGTACATCTATGAGGGAGTTTCTAAACTGGGCCTACTCGAGTAGAAAGATGTCCTTTGAGTGTGGCCAACATCACTTCTTAAACTGGTTACCTGCAGTCAACCAAATGGAGAAGGTGGGCCAGGTATCAGCATTCATTTCTCTTTCCTCTTCTTCCTGACTGTGGATGCAACATGACCAATGTCTCATACCCTTACCACCCAGTTTCCCCTGGCAGGATAGATATTACCTTCAAAGTGTGAAGCAAAATAAATCCTTCCTCTCTTTTACATGTTTTTAAAATATTCCCATGTGTTTGTGCGTGTCCCTGCTCATTTATATGTGAAGCACCGCAGGTAGCCATGGATTCCAGAAGATGGCTCTGAATTGCTTGGAACTGGACCTCCCTGTGGTTGTGAGCCACTCCGAGTGGGTGGTGGCAATCAAATCCAGGTGCTCTGACAGAGCAGCTCTTACCAACTGAGTCACACTTTTGGCTCCAAACTCTTCCTTTCTTAACTTTTCTTTTGTCTCAGGTATTTTCCCAACACTGCATTTGTGTAATAATAAATGGATAGGGTGTGGTGTATGTTGGCACAAACCTGGAATCCCAGAACTAAAGGATATTCTGAAAATAGGGTTGCAAGTTTCAAACCAACCTGGGGTACAAAGTAAAACAATTTCAAAATATCAACACAGAAAATTAAGCGGAAAAGAAGCTATTAGAATGTACATAGCAAGAAAGGTGTCAGGGAACATGTAAAGACACAATACTAAGGAAATTCTACCCCGTTATTCAAGAAGGCTGGCCTGGTATTTGTTTCTCCTTTGAGAGCATGCAGAATACATTTTTGTACCAAAGACACTAAGAAATAGGATAAATGTTCTATGTAGTCACCAGCTTAATATTTTCATGTTCAATGAGATATTGTGTATGTGGTCAGCAATGAAGCCTTGTTATCTGTTTGTACAAAGCAATTTATAGTCTTGGCAATAGCGTGGATAGTTCGGGGATTCCTGTGGGGCCTCTTTTCCCAATAAATTAACTAGTTGTAAACCAATTGCAGTACTTGACACATCATTTGGTGGCAAGAGATGGTCAGCTGGGACTTTGTTTCCCCCATCATTTGACATTTTCATTTAGATTGCTTTCATATATGTATATATTTTAGGGAGTTCCTACGGTGTTAGATTTTCATACTACTCTCAAATGCTGTTTAATTGTAGCTATTTCTTTTTGCCCTCCCTGCTGTGGGATAACGACCTGTACCCTGTCACTTATATTTTAAATAAACGGTGATTGGTCAGTAGCCAGGTAGAAAGTATAGGCAGGTGACCAGGCAGGAAGTAGAGGTGGGGCAACAAGAATTCTGGAAATAGGGAAGCTTCAGTCTGCAGTCATGATCCAACTGCAGAGGAAGCAAGATAGCAAGATGTTACTTTCTCTCCAAAAAAGGTACCAAGCCATGTGGATAAAACAGACAAGAATTACAGGCTAATATATGTTATAAGAGTTAATAAGAAGCCTGAGCTAATAGGCCAATTAGTTTATAACTAATGTAGACCTTTGTGTATTTCTTTGGGACTGAATGACTTCAGGACTGGGTGGGACAGAAACCTCAGTCAACACCTCCCTACTTGGGTCTCCCATTCCATCCCTACTATCCTTCCATAACTATCTATTCTATTTCCCTTTCATAATGAGGATCTATCTTGTTCCATCTATGATGTAGGAGGGTCATCTGTCCATGTTCTACTTTCATTGGTTAATAAAGAAACTGCCTTGGCCCTTTGATAAGCCAGCCCTTNATTAAGATGTGAGAGTTAGCAAAGAAGAGACTAGATATAATGGGCCAGGCAGTGTTTAAATGAATACAATTTGTGTGTTGTTATTTCAGGGTATAAGTTAGCTGTACGGGAGCCAGGTGGGACTAAAAGCAGGCCCGCTCCCCTCATCACTACACCTCTAGTCCATTATCTGTAGTTACACTCTGTGGATCTATGGACTACAGCTTTGCTATCAGTGACATCACAGATAATATCTACATGGAAGTGAACACATACCTTGTTTGTCGTTTGGGGTCTGGGTTACCACACTCAGGGTGATTTTTTTCCACTTCCATATATTTTCCTGAAATTTTTATGATGCCATTTCTAATGAGAGAAAGAGTGTGTGTGGATTTGGATGGGAAGCAAAGTGGAGAGGGTCAGAGAGGAGCTGGGAGAAAACTATAATCAGAATATATTGCATAAAATAAAACTATTTCAATAAAATATAAATGTATTTATTTAATACAAGACTTTTTTCATTGCTATAGTAGATATAGAGTACTAAGGCATAGAAATGTACAAAACATAAATTCAAGTTATTGAATTTTATAAACTTTCCTTTTTAAAGTTGTTCATCTCATATATTTTGACATAGCAATAAAATAACACTTCAAGTTCTAGTATTGCCATCCCAATTTCTCTTTTGCATTTTAAAATCTTATTTAAATGGTGGAATAGAACAAACAAAATGAAGACAGATGAGTATTTTCCAGAATCCCAGAGATGCCTTTGTGTGTTCTCTCACATGCCTGCTGCATGCCAAGGGTCAATGAGGCATGCCTTGCCTTCCTCTTTCTTTATCAGATGACACGTGGATTGGAGTTACTTAGAAGCTGAATAGGAGATGCTCAGTTGGTTTTTATTTTACTCTTTACTTTTTTGGGTGGACCCTACCATCCAGCTCTAAAATAAATACATGGAGGCCTTTACTTATAAATGCCTGGCATATACTTGACTTTTTCTAGACAGCTTTTCTTATATTATTCTCTCTACCTTTTGCCTCTTAGCTTTTTTTTTCTTTTTTACTTCTGTATATTTTATTTTAAGTATTACTCTGTGACTAGCTAGGCCTTTCTTTCTTTCTGTTTTTTTTCCTCCTTGATCTTCTTCCTCCCAGATTTCCCCCCTATTTTTTTTGCTGCCTGCCAGCCCTGCCTATCCTTTCTTCTATCTCTCTCACTATTGGCCATTCAACTCTTTAATAGCCCGTCAGGTGTTTTAGACAGGCAAACTAACACAACTTTACAGAGTTAAATAAATGCAATAAGAAAAAAAACGCAACACATCCTTATAGCATGTACAAATGTAACACATCTCAAAGTAATATATTACAATAGAGACGCATCCTTGCTGGGGACCTTGGAAGTTTCTGTTGAGTTAGAGAGAGTGTCATTTGAGTTCTGAAGGTTCATAAGAAAGGGCTTGATGGGAAGCCTGAGAAATCCTTTCTGTATTTACAGAGATAATCCATAGGGAAAAAATAGCCACTTGATTAACGGTTCTGCCTGAAACCCTGTGCACAGCAGCTTTAGTGAGCACTTCATTCACCCTTTAGGAAGCAAATTATTTGTTTTCCGATTCGGATCTCAGCATCATACTTATTCATTCTTTTGCCATTACAATCTTGGTTAAAAAGTTCAGCTCTTTTAATAAAATTTTAACTAAAATGTGTACATTGATCCTCAGTTATGATGCATGCAGAAATGGAAGGCAGTCCTCATAGCAGCAAGAGGACTGTTTAATATTCATTTATTCAGTAAATACTGAATTTGTACTGACAGCATCTGCCATTAGATTCCACTTAACAAAACTTAGGTGGGCATATAGATATGATTTTTAAAAACTACATAGAAAACTGAACTAAATATGTATTGATTTAGCACTGGAAGGAATGCAGCCTTAGATGTTCTTCTCAGCCACGTGTTTGAGAAAAATACACATTATCAGAAGACTCAGCAGTAAGCACTCTCATGTTTAAACAGAGTTTTTCATTGCTCCTTTTTTGTTACCTTTACATTTTTTAGTATAGTAAAATCAAACATTTTTTGCTGTTACTAGTTTCTCTGTAACTACCTAACCTAAAGCTTAAAGGACTCAGAAAAATGAAGATGTACTTTTCTCACACTCTTGTGTGGGTTACTCTGGTGCTGAGCTTCCTCCCAGACTGCACTAAACATCAAGGGCCAACTGACCTGAGTGGCCCAGGGGGAGCCTGGGGGAAGGCATTATTACGTCCACATGGCTCCTCACTGTCCAGTTTGAAAGGCCAGGTCACGTGAGTGCAGAATCTGCAGCACTCCATCAAGGTGGGCTGTGGAGAACTCACTCTTTGACCACATCTAGCCATCAAACAAATCACCAAGGAGATGTTCTTCAATGGGTGACAGGAATCTGGATTTCTGCTGTGTGGAAGAAATGAGTTGTAAAACGGCATACGTGAAAGTATGGGCATGAAAAACATATCTACTTGTCACGTGGGTGGGTACACACCACAGTGATGATTAACGTGTTGCTGTAGTTGCTGAAGTTAGACAAAAATGTTTATAGTCGGTCATCTTAAATTATTTCAATTTTTTGTCTGTTCATGATGCATGTAAAGATGCTATTGCACCCAACTTCCATTAGGATACTCTTTATGGTTTTTAATACAAAACTTTTATTTCAAGGTGAAGCCAAAACACACATTCAGCCAAATTTATGAATATTATGAATATTCATAATTAATGCAATTTTATCTTGCTCCTTTTTGTATTATTCAGACTTGAAATACTTTATGACCATTAAGTTTACTTTATAACATATATAAGTAGCAATTACAATAAATTTGGTTGATGATTTTCTTTACATGTATTCACAATTTTAGCATTTTATAGTATTTGATGACTGTTAAATTATTTTTAAAAGATAAACTAGTGTACTCTGTCCAGAAAAGCATTATAATTTTATGTGATTAGTGAATTGTTAGTGGCATCATGTTTCCATATGAATTTCAGGGAACAACCTGATAAAGCCAACCCTTTTATTGTCTTTGAGGTCTTCAGTCATCTGTATTTAATGAGATTAAACCATCTCTAAGCCTTTATTAATTAAAAATTTTGGTAACAATAAACTGTTATCATTCTGGCTTTGGTTTCTTTCCCTAAATATTCCAGTGGAAATATTTTATTAAAATGTATTATTCTGTTTCATTTAGATGTAGTTTATTCATTTTCTTATTAAAAAAATCTTCCCATGTATCTATATCAAGAAATATTTATATGTTAGTGCTTGTTTCTAGGTTTTTCTGGTTCAGTGTTGCAATGAAAATTAGTGTAGAAATCTCATTTTGCATGTGTATATACATAGTTCCCCTGGATTACATGGCTAGGCATGAAATTTCTAGACTTTAAAAAGTGTGTATGTATTTAAATTTGAGATAAAGTTAACTTGTTTTTCAAAGTACATATAAACAGCGTAAATTTTTTCCACTCAAATTATAATTTTCAGATTTCTTAATTAGTATCCACCTAGAATATTAGATAGTATATTACTTTATCCATAATTACAATTTTTGCTTAGTACTGAGGAGATCATTACCGGATTTTGTATTTCCTTTTCTTGTGTTATATTTTTTTTCCATGTCTTTTAAATACTCTTCTGTTTGGTTGTCTTATTTTTGGTTTTCAGAAGTTTGAGTATGGTCATGATATGAAACCTTTCTCACATTTCCCTAAAGAATTTTCCTTGAGCAGAAAAGACGCCTTGTTTGACAACTGTAGCATGATTTCTAATTGGCCTTGGTAACAAAAATATGGTGTCAGATATTAGGGGGTAAAAGCTGAAAGATCAGAGAAGCAGAGCAGCCAGTCACTAGTTGTTACCTCTATGAAATCCTCAGACCAAATGGGGTTCCTTTCTCTACAAGTCCTCAGAATGAATGCCGTTTCCACAAAATCGACTGAATCCTGAGCTCCTGTCTCCTCCTGCCTTATATTTCTCTTTCTGCCCATCCATATATAGGTCTCCACCTCCCTAGTGCTGAGATTAAAGGCATCTGACTTCCAGGCACTAAGATTAAAGGTGTGAGCTACCACCACCTGGCCCTGTTTCTCTTTTAGTCAGGATCAATCTCTTGTAGCCCAGGTTGGCCTTGAACTCACAGAGATCCATCTGCCTGTGCCTCCCCAGAGCTGGGATCAAAGTTGTGTGTCATGACTGCCTGGCTTCTATGTTCTACACTCTACTCTTCAGGCAATCTTTGTTTGTTATAGCATAAATAAAATATCACCACAGACAGTCTGGTTGTGTGAACATGAGGATCTGAAATCAGATCTTACCGCCCACATTAAAAGCTAGTCAAGGTAGCACACGTTAGTAACCCATTGCTGGAGAAGTAGAAAAAGGAAGATTCCATAAAGCTCACTGGTCAACACATCTAGCCTAGCCAGCAAGCCCCTAATTCCATGAAGAGACCCCGTCTCAGAAAATCAAGTAGGAGGTTATAGAGGAAGACTTTGACACCCACCTCTGACCACCATATGCACCTCACACCTACACACAGCAAATCAAGATATAGATTAGAATTATCTGTCAGAGGGAATTTGTATGAACTATACATGCTAACACTGCCCATTTCATGTCTTAGTAATCACCCTTCCTTGTCACTGAGGTAAATAAGATAAAGCCACACTGAAGTATTTTATTTCTCTGCCTGTAAAAAGAAGGATACAGGAACTTTGACAGCACATTGTAAATAACCCTGTGATGCACTGACTTTGTGTGCTAATTCCCAGCATTAATGTCACAACCAAGGAAATAACGATGCCTGATATATTTCTGTGCATTGTCTTACGAAGACATTTTTAAAGTAAAATGCACAGCCAGAGGTCTGTGAGCCTAGCATTTATGGAGTTGAGACAGGAGGACCACAACCAGCTTGAAGCTGGCATTTGCTACCTACTGAGGTCCAGGATCCGGTTTGTAGGTGGAGAATGAACTTAATTCAGAAACACAAAAGAAAGGGGTATATAATTTGTATTTTTACCTACTCTGCCCTTCTTCCATCATCATTGTTTGAAAAGGCTCAGATTAGAATTCATCAAGTGAAGTTGTCTTTGCACTTTATGCTCAAAGATATTTTACTACCTAGAATTTTTCTACATTGTCATATACATTTTCAGTAACACAAATCTACTATCTCTCATAAAAATACACTGTCATGGTCAGATTACAGATGTTAGAATGAAATTTTTCCATCTAGGAACATTTTAAACCTTTTAAATATTTTAAAGTAAGTTTTCATGCATTTATTTTAGTTTAGTGTTTGATTGTTTCGCTTCATTTTGTCTTTTTCTTTTGTTTGAAAACAGGAAACGATCCCCAGCCAAGGGCAAACATATTGAATTTAGTTTAACATCATAAACCTTGGAATTTTGAGTAAGTTCTCAAATACAATCCCTATTAATTATATTGTTTGGATAAAAATAGAGAGGCATGCCTGAAGTTAGCTTTGTGTTTTCCAGCCTTCGGACTCAACATCTCTGCATTTTTCCTGGCTGGGCTACTACCTGACTCCTTGAGGGTGCAGGCTGTCAGGACAGCAAGGTGAATTCCTAACCAAGGCTTAACGTAAACATCGTTTTCTCCACAGAAATTATTTCCATATCATTCCTGGTTTTCTTCTTGGCTTTGAAAAAGGACTGCCTTCCCACACACCTTTTCCCACATAATCACCTGTCCCTGATTTGAAATAACAAAGAACTTCCCATTGTGCATCCTCGCCTGTGTGTACTTGGTTCTGTGCTGTGATTTATGACCTGAGCATCCGACACTCTCCATACAACCTCAAGAAGGCCTTAAATGAAAGCAAATGCAAACTTGTGAAAGAAAACCTTGTCAACACACATGAAATTAAACACATGCATGTTTTAATTCATATTTTACTTTTCATGTGTTCTTTTAAAATGATGAAAATAGGGGAAACCCATGATAGATTTCATGAGGGTCCATGATGAATTTCACCCTCCACAAACGAGATTCTGAAGGGAATCCTCCTACGAGGCGAAGGTACAGGATATTTAACAGAGCATCCCATGGTTTCTACAGGGACATGGCCAAGGGTTAGTTTGGGCTCTCCATGGTCTGTAAACTAGTTGCACAATCATTAACCACAAGGCCAGAATGCCTCATTCCAGATGCTCTGGCCAATGGACCGTAAAATTGCGACGCATTTCGGGCCAAACCCAAGATTTTAAAAGCCCCCATCCCGCTCCGCTCAACAATCTAACCCCCAATTCCCTCTGAAAAGCTGCTCATTATTCTTCCTCTGCCCCCGATCTAAGCAAAAGAAATCCTTCTGGAATCAATTAGAAATGTCTGCCCTTGATGAGGTTTGCACGTGAGTTTAGAGCTGTGAGGCCGTGGTAGTGGCGGCCAACAGCTGCATTTTCGGGTGGTAAAATCTGAGGAGGAATTTTCCAGGGTTTATTTACCATCATAAAAATTTTTTAATAGGCAAGACATGTTGAGAGACAATCTTGTGTGCCTTTGAAAGTGAAGTTAAATTAGAATTGTGTGTTTATTTCATTCATAATGAGGAGAGTGAAGATCTGTAGTAGACCTGCCTTTTCCTCAAGAGCTTGGACTCAGGGATTAGACAGCTGAATAGGGTATTCCTGCTGGAAGAAACAGCGCGAAATGCCTTTATCTCTTCCTTCATGGTAATGGCTTGACAAGGGGAAACAGTCATGATTAATGGCAATCAGAGTCTGCTTTCTAAAATAATGATCATTAACAGAAAGCTTTATTAATTTGAAGATGTTACTTTACATGTGATTGAAGCCATTATCATTACTCAGTGCTACTACATGATAGTGAAGAGCTATTGATCCATAGGGTCACCTTTACTTTTAGTATTTTGTAGTTATATATACATACATGCATACAAACATACATATATATGCAATAACATTTAGTTTAAACTTTGGTAACCATCATGGCCTTTCCTTTCCTCTGGTATGTGACTGATACACTTACTGGAAAACAGATTTTTTCCTCACACTGTCTAAGAAAGCAGTTGTATCAACGCTTTCTTAGTAGTGAAGATTTTGTCACAACGGTGATCACTTGTTCCAACAAGAAATGCTGTCAACCACTTTGCCATTCAAGCTCAGCACATAGTGCATCATTTTAGTTCTAAATATGCCTCTTACAGTCAAAATGGAAACAAGCTATATGTTTTTATATGTCTTTTATGTATATGTGTATGGGCCTGCATGTATATATGTATGTATGATTCATACATGCAGAATTTGAAAGAGACTATTGGGTTCCGTACAACTGGAGTTACAGAAAATTGTGAACCATCTTATATAGGTGCTGAGAACTGAGGTTACCAGGCTCTGCCGGAACAGCGAGTGCACTTAAACGCTGAGCTGTCTATCCAACTCTGTAATTAAAACATTCAACACCTTCTATTACCCCTTAAATATTGTGATCACTGCCCACACTGTGATTGAAGTGTGCAGTACCATGTTCCATCTTATACTACCTATTTATATTAAATCACAAGGAATAAGTTCAAATTTAATTTCTTGTAAAGACTACGTGCAGACATTGCCTGTGATCAGTTTGATTTCTAAACAGAAGTTTGATAAGTAATGGTATTGTGTAAGTTTGTGATGGATGCCACCCTGAAATAAAGTTGGTTAAAGGGTACAGCATGCATACCCAATTCAAGAGTAAAGTGACAGATACTGAATTAATGCTTCCTTTATGGTTTTCCATATCCAGATATGCTCAGCATGTCATCAATAAGCCAGGCTCTGTATGGTAAAGAGAAAAAAAGCGAAATGTAACTTTTAAAGATATTCTATAATTTATTTGTTCAGACAGTTGCAACAAGGACATCTTTACCAGTATGCCCACTCCTTGAGAAGAATTCGCATATCACTCTTCTTAAAGAAGCTCAGGTCTAAAACAAAATCTGTTTGGTATGAAACCCCAACACTTAGAAGTGGCAGGCCTAAGAGAGGATGGCAAGCAAGCTATAAAGTCTAAGACAGGAAAAAACAGAAAGCTGCTCTTTCTGACTCTCAGTTATGGGAGGTTCCAGCAGGTGACGCAGCAACACTACCCAGCTTCTTGTGGATGAGCAATTCCAAGAAAAGCAGCCGCTGATGCGAAGGAGGTGATTGAAACTCTCAACTCCGCTTACAAATTCACTTTGTATTTAGTGTGCCATTCCTTACATTTTATAGAATCCCAAAGCACTGGCAAATGCAGCCTATTAATATGGATAGTTCAGCACAATTTTCACAGGTCTTTTATACTGGCGGCATCAATATGCAAGCTGAATTTGCCATTAAGATCCACTATTGGGTAATCTCTATTGGGGACCTAGACTATACATGAAGCAAAATAAGTCAATATTTCTCCCTGTGTTTATCTCTGACAGTCTTGACCTAGCCTTAAACCAATAATTAAGTTACTCTGAGATACAGAAAAACTGGACTCAGGTTCTAGATATGCTGGTTTTAGGAATTAATACTCAGAGAAAAAAACATTAATTCTCAGTTTTGTCACCCAATAAAGTCAAAAGAATGAGGAACTTTCTAATACTATTTCGGTGTTTAAGATTCCATGGTAGATATGTAACTAAAAAAGAATAAAGGTCCCCTGTTTCAAAAAGACATTATCTTGATGAGAAATGAAGACTACAGTTATTTTTGGTTGTAACAATAATGTTAGCCAGAGATGAAGATGTGTGCCTCTAATCCCAGCGCTCAGGGTGCAGAGGTAGGCAGCTGTGAATTCGAGGCCAGACTGGTTTACAAAGTGTGTTTCAGAATAGCCAGGACTGTTACACACAGAAACCCTGTCCTGAGAAGCAAACCAAAGCAAAACAACCAAAACCAAAACCAAAGGAACAATGCTTATAAACTATTAAGGAATATGCTGGTTTAGTAAATTAGTGGTTGCAGATTCTTCTTCTCCAACAACCCTGACTTCACTAACACGGAGTAGTTAGCTAGGTTTCCAGTACCAGGCATGGTTTCCCTATTGTAGAGCAGGTCTTATCTTTGCAACAGATGGAGACCACTATACCAAACCACAACCAGTGAGAACGCAGAGTTACAGAGCTCAATCACAATGGATACATCTACAAAACTATACTACACCCAAGACTCAGGAAAGATTGTCAAAGGTGGGGGGAGTTTATAGAGATAGAGCATCAGGGAGCTTTCTATGAGATTGTGTCTCCTAGTAATATCAGTAATATTTCACCCGTAAAATCTCACTGACATGAGGTACACAAAGAGCAATAGGAATGGGCATACTAATTTCAATAGGGAAAAGTCCATGAGACCTCAACCCTGCACAAAGTAGGCAACTGAGTCAAACTGGGAAGAGCAGATAAATTGGGTGTCCAGTCCCAAGTGCTGAGATCTGAAAACATACAAAAAATGACATTATAAAAACTTAACAAAGCATATTGAGAAACATCCATATGTGTGCATATATGCATGCAATAAGAATTAATGGAAAAATAGGTCATGATTTTGAAGGAGATTGGAGAGGGGTGTATGGGACAGTTTGGAGGGAGGAAAAGATAGAGGAAAATATGACTATATCAAAATCTCAAAAATAAAGTAAACTAACACACTTTTAAAAAAAGATAAAGGTTGTTTTCTTCACATCTATCTGATGGAGTGGAATTTAATTCCTGGGACTGAGGGAACAGTGGGTGTGGAGTTGGGTATGTCATTTTCTGTTTCACTGTGTGTGAGAACATAGGAGGCTCAACGGAGGTCCTGATGTGGTGTCTCATGAAAACTTAGCTGTGCCTTGGTGTAGGCACCTCCGCGTCCTTTGCCAACTCTACCGTTAATCCAAACAACTGAAAAATCAGAGAGAACAAAGGAAAGACAGTTCTTTTGGGAAGCTTTTTTAGTGGCAGGGAGAGAGCTCCTGGGGGTCTTGGATCAGAGGAAAGGATTGAGATGATAGGAAAGAAGCCTAGAACAAATTTACAACTGGGAGAATATTAGAATATGAGACCTTGGAACACTGAGGCCAGTTTCTTTGATTTAGATAACAAAAAGTCTGCAATAAAGCTTTCAGAGTTTTAGAGACTATTTTTTGCCAAGGACTGATGAGAAGTGTGCGGAAAGAACATCCAGCAGATTAAATTATTGTCCATGTTCCTTCGGGAATGACAAACAGAGGCATATGTCTGCCCCTCTTTTCTTCCAATGCAGTAGTGTAAGTCACTGAGATGTCACTCACAGCAGGAGATCTCAATGAGAGCCACATCGGTAGCCTCTAATAAACATGTGGAAGTGTTTAATCAGAACACATTAGGCAGATTTGTTTGTTCGTATAAGTTATGCTGAGTGAAAAATCACAGGGCAACACTCACATTTTAAAATTTTTATCAAGTATTATTCAGATGGCTCCCTGAGTGCTCTGGCTTATTTGGTATATTATTTCTACTTACTTTTAACCTCTTTCTTCTGGCAAAAATGCCACTTGTATCTCAGGGTTTTCCTACTATTTGCAGGAGAACGTTTGAGGGTTATGTTTACCTTTCTTTATCTCTAGCCCAACCCCAGTAAAACATATCCCAGAAAAAATAAGCCCTTGACTGTACAGAGCACTGTGTTCCTACAGCCACAGGTACAGTTCACAATGATTCCTTTTACCTAACATTTCACACTTACCTTTCTTTTCAAATGGCATTCCCTCAACGATGTTCCATGTTTTAGGGTGTCGAGACGATACAGGGGATCCAACTCAGGTCCTCATTCAGGCATGTTCTCTGTCACCTAGTTAGTCTCAGTTCTTATTTTTAATATTTCTTTTTCCTGGAACTATCTCTTTCTCCCCCTTACATTGTCTTTTCTTGTGCAATTTCACTTGCTTGTGTTGCCAAGTAATATTCTAAGTCATCTGTCTTAGAATTCAGTTTCCTCTCAGTGTTTGTGAAAAGCAGATTCTCTGGTCTGTTTTTTTTTTTTAAGATAGAGTAATCTCATTAGGGTGCACTTGGGAGAAAAAAAAATGACTTCTGAACATTCTTAACTTCGGAAAAAACCTTCTTACCAGTACAACACATCCTGATATGTTTGAAAGTCAGAAAAGACACAGACCATTTTCCTCAAGAAAATGTATTTAGGGCTCAAAATCCATGAGTGAACTTTGCTTTTTTTAACTTAATTTTAAAATTTATTTTTAGAATTTCATATATGGATATTGTACTTACAACCCCCTACCTCCCTCCTTTGAACTTGACTTTCTAGGATAAAAATGTAACTACTTCTGATATAAAACAGGCCTGATGTGGACGGATGAAGGCTATGATGATAACAGATTGACTCAACGGCTCACCCCTCAGAAATCAAGGCAGAAATAAGCAAGGTCATAAGTTAAATGGAATCTTTTAGTATATCTGCACAAAATTACTTTTATGAATTTGAAATGATATTGAATGAAGTAAAAATGTTAGATTAAAAGATTTTAAAAATGGCAGCATGTCATTTTCTTGAAAAAACATCAAGATAAATGTATCTTCCTAGTCTTTTCTGGGGGGGGGGTTATTTCTCATTTCACTGTATATTTCAAAGTAAATATGCACTGTGGACAAAAACATATGAATATTCAATCCAGAAAGAGATGAGCCTTTTAAGCACAAGAATGATGCAAGAATTATTGGAAAATTCCATTGTTTTATGAAGCTTCTTTAGCTAATGCCTGTTTATAGCTTGTTTGAATGTAGATTATTTATAAATTTGTTGTGCTACTCGATGAATGTTATAAGACTGCAAACAAATTTTCTATTTATTAAGCTATGTAAGAAATTCAGAGACTATTAGGTAAAATAAGGTAAAATTAAATACTAACTTGCTCTAGAGAAAAATCAAAGGTCTCGCCACCGTGAGAACCTTTACTTTCTTAGGTCAGCAATGAGTTATGGAGGAGGAGGTCTGAGTGGAGAAATCGTATGGTAGGCAAGGTTTTCATTCTTTCAGGCCGTACGACTTTATGGCAAGATGGGAAAGAGAGGAAAAGGAGATGATACCCCCCTGTGGTTTCAAGTCATGGGAACAAATGATAAGGTTTCCTATCATAGTGTGAAGAAGCTAGTTAGAACCTGGGATGTGAATACAGAAAGAACTATCTGTTATCGTGAGTCCTCACCAGTAGAGCTGTTTAAAAATTAACATCTTCATTTTACAGAAATGCCTACGTCTACAAGTAATTTTCCTGTGGAGGCACAAGGAATAAATATGACACCTAAAATATTTGCATTTAAATATGAAGCACAATTACTAAAGAATTCAATGTAAACCACTGGATCTAATTTTTTAAAGATAAGAATTTACAGTTGAAATCAGACAACTGTTTTCATGCTAAAAATCAACATTAAAGTAAAATTCTCAAAAGAACATTTCACAAGTAGGCAACTATGTTTCTAGATTTTAGTGTTGAATAACATTGTTACATTGTCGTCTTGTCTCCTATTAAATTTCTGGTTTGTTCTCAATGTACCTTTATTTATTTATTTTTGTGTGGTGTGTCTTACCCAATAGCCTAAGGACTGAAGACTAGCACATGTCCTGTTTACATCTCATTCTTAAGCTCAGCATACTTGAAACACTGTAATGTTTAAATGTTGGAAATAGGTGTTAGGGAAAAATGACTATACAAAGACCAAGTTATTTACTAAACAAAATACTTGGGACCTAAACCAAATAGTATGGCTACCTCTTTCCCAATGGGAATTTAAATGATTACATCTGGCTTGACAAAAGTATTTTGGTTTATCTTAATGTAGAGTCCATGAATTGCTTCTATTATATTGTTTACATTGCTGATTGAAAACTAATATACAACATTTCCAGTTTGAGGTGTCTGTTTCCAGAATAGCTTTTGTATGACAATGAAACCTCTCACTGGATTCTAAAATGTACCACAGAAGCTACTGGCTGAAGGAGTTCCTACAACATGTACTTGATTGTAAGATTTTTTTTTACTACATACCTTTCATAAAGAACATTTTTCTTTCTATTAGCAACAAAATGATATTTGAAGCCATTAAATGGCTTAAATGATCATTCATTTTTGTAAAAGGAATTACTATATTAGAACATTTAGGAAGAGTTATTTTACTGTTATTGAAGCACCCATGTGCGATGCACGTATCATTTTCTTGATTTATGTAGATCATCACCCATGGGCTCAAAGAATACCTATTCAGCATTAGTTTTATGAGGAAATCATTATAATAGTGGCTATGGACAGAAAGGCAGGACTCATACAAACCGAATTTGGTTTTAAACTTTGATATTTGCCATATGTGTTAATATTGTAAAGTTTAAGTCTTCTGGAGGAAATAACAGAGACTCCTTAGAATTGTTGAAGGTATTATATTGAATAGTTTTAGTAAATATTTAACATTTATGCATGCTTTATGGAAATGCTGACTAGTAAATATTAAATAGTGGAGGTATAAACAATCGCTAGCTGTTACTGCTTATGGTGATGAGAGCAATAACATCAGTCCCAGGAATCAACACATAAAGTGAGGAGGAAAAAGCCCTTAGCCATAACACCAGTCTTTAAGTATCCAGTATTCATTGGAATAGGGTTTGATACATGAAATGTTAAAATGTTGAGCAGCAATATATGAATGCTCATACACACACACACACACACACACACACACACACACACACACACCATTATGATTTGTGGTAAAATTTCCAAGGTGGATTATTTGTGGGCTCAGCAACTATTCGCCTTGATTTTTTCACATCTTAAAGACATGAGAGCAGGTATCCAAATCAAGAAGCTTCATTTAAAGAATGGAAGGGATGAAGTAACCAACACAGTGGGGAATTGAGAATGGTGTTATCTAACTGTAGCATTAAGTGAGAATAAAAGAATGGCAAAGAATGGAATTAGAAAAAGTAACCAAGATTAACTTCAGAAAAATTGTGTCAATTCTAGTGACTGGAAAATTTCTTTCTCCTTCCTCCTCCCCTCCCTCCTCCTCCCTTTCTTCCTTCTTTCTTCTCTCTCTCTTTTCCTCTTTCTGTTCCCCCTACCCCACAGAGCCTTACAGTTGCTATTTAAGAAAGTTCTTTATCACTAAGGTACTTTCTGAGTCCCCAGTATTTCTATTTTTAAGTCCCTATGTCTCCAAAAAGAAAACACCTGTATCTTCAGTGAGTTTCACGCACAATTATAGAAAAATTTACTGTAAACACATTTTCTCTGTGTACATAAATGAATGTAAGTTTCAACTTTCAAGTTCTGCACCTTTAAGGCCTACCTGAAAACAGGTTTTTACCTACGATTTCATTCGTAATAAATGCATCTCTTCTTTCCCTTTCCCTGCTTTGGGATCACTTTGCAAGGCTATAAGGCAAAACACATCTTTTGCAAAGATGGTGTGGTTGCTGTCCTGTTAATGTTTCCTTTGGGATTTGAGCTTTTGAATCATTTTTCTTTACTAGTTGGCAATAAGTTCTTAGTAACCAAGATGTCATAACTGCCAAAAACTAATCTGTATCTACCACAAATTCTTTTAACACTACCCAAAACGTTTCCTTTTAGTCTCAATATTTGGACTTGTCTAACTTTATTTTAATTACAGTGTACATTTATTCTTTTGAATACAGGGTATTTGGATAAGAAAATTGTAAATATTGGATATAGACCATGGTTAATAGAATGTGATATTTAAAACCCAATTAATAATAAATGTAATTTAAAAAGTCAATTCTTATCAACACTAGGACAAATGTCTACAAAGGTTTATAGGAAAATGACATTAACATATTTTGTCATTAAAGTTTGCAATGACTCATTCTGTCTTCTTGCATGGACAGAAAAGTAATGTGGGTATCCGCTCTGTATGCTGTGAATATGTTTTATTGCCATTGGTTAATAAAGAAGTTGTTTCAGTCTATAGCAGGGCAGAATATAGCCAGGCTGGACGAGATGTATACAGAGAGTAGACAGAGTCAGGCAGATGCTGTGTAACTGCTGAAGGAGACAGACACAGAGAACTTGACCCAGTAAGCCACAACCTTGTAGCAATACAAAGAATGATAGAAATGGGTTGGTTTAGTTTAAGATCCAAGAGTTAGTTAATAAGAAGTTTAAGATAATAGGCCAAGCAGTGTTTTAATTAATATAGTTTCTGGTAATTATTTCAAGTCTTAGAGGCCAGGAAACGAACTGTCTCTGGTTACAGAAAACTATGCAAAAAAATCAAGACATGCCTCTTGTATGTCAGTGAAGGCGATTTTAGGGTTACTTTGATAAAGAAAAAGACCTTCCCTGACTGTGCTTGGCACCATGCTTAGCCCTGGGAACAACATAGTAAAGGACCATGGCAGCCCAAGCTGGAGTTCCACACCCTACGCCTCTTCCCTGGCTTGACGGGAACTGCTCGACCTTGCCTCCCCTCTGACTAATGAGTGACGACCTCTGTAACTCCGGCTTAAATAGATTCTTCTTCCCTTGTTTTGCTTTTGTCAATGACCACAGAAAAAATAAAGGTGCCATACTTTTATCTTTTGAAAAATGACTAATTCCAACCTACACTGATGTGTGATGTTAGCAAATAGAATTTATCATTTTCCAACAATACATAGCAAGAGAGGCATTAACACACAGCTATATGTGGTGCCTTCTTAAGCTAACTAGATAGCGTATTATTTCTGTTTCCAATGTGGTTATATGCAAAAATAAAAAAAAATATGGAATTTTCTGAATGTAACGTGCAGAACACGAGGTGCAGGAAATCAAAGCACCCTTAAGAAGAAAGGACACAATAGTCATTCCATTCAGATTTCACAAACTTGAAGAGGCTTGTGCTTCTTGTCAACCACACTCCTCAAACGAGGAAAGTGGAGCCTGGAGAGAGAATTGTCTTACCGCAGGTCAGACAGTTATAAGGGTAGAAATTCAGGCCCCTTTTCAGTCCATGGTTTTACAAGTATGCTGTATTCTTATAGAGAAAATAAAAGTCATGTCTATCTTGATTAATAGATTAAAACAAATGCCAATTTATTTCCTAAATATTGAAAAAATATGATAAAAATTTTAAAGATAAAATGTAATCAGGACAGCAGACTAAATCTCTTGTTCATAGAACAAATACAATTCTGCAAAAATTTCTTGAGGAACATAAATGAACCCTGGGGGAAAAAATAATACAATGAAGTTGCCTGCTCTGGCAAACCGACTTCTGCTTGATGGCAGGGAAGATGGGCTGGGAACATTACCCGGAAGCCATCAGCGCTGTAGCTGGATAGGATTTGGGTCTGGATCCCATCCACACTTAGGATTTGGAAGGTTCTGGAGAGCAACAGCATTGATCTTGCTCTCCTTTCTCCTTTGGTTATTCTCCAAAGCAATGAGCTCTAGCAGGTTCTATTATTTCCTGACTATTACTTCTCTGCCACTGCACCCACGTTGCTTTCTAACCTTCAACCGTCACAGTATTTCATGGCTTTGCTTTAATCCTGTGTTATCCTCTCTTAAATCAATTAGAAACCATTTTCCCAGTCCTGTGACTTTAAATGCCTTCTAAACGCTGTTGACAGCAAGTTTTATAAACCTTGTCCTGTTATCTCCATTGAAATCCAGACATGTGCAGCCAATTGCTTTTTTGTTTTTTAACTGTATGTGGCACGTGGGTCTGGAAATGATAGGAGTGTAACTGGAGATATGCATTTGTGAGACATCCAAGAAACCCGATAACCCTGGACAGACAAGGGTGGTTTTTTATGTCCTAACTACAAGTATGCGAGTACAGAATACTTTCAGCACTAACCAATATTATCTTAAGTTCATTTATTCACTTACCTATAGAATTTAATGATTTCACAATTTAAAGAATTTTCACCAAGAACTAGCTGGAAGGAAGGGTAGTCCGTGGTTAGGGATGATCAGTCAGAAAGTCAAATTGCTTCAAAAACATACTCTCGTGATAGGTTGAGAGATGAGCACACCTAACTTTGTTTTAAGGCAAAAGAGAATCAAGAGTGCACACTGACATTTCGGTTGCATTCAGAGGAAAAAGTAGTGAAGATGTAATGGACGAACGTTTCAATATATAGAAACTGATGGAAGTTATTAAGGTGTTGCATAGCTGCTAGCAGCATTGGCGACATAGTACACAATGAATAGTACTTATAAATGACCTTGTAAATGGTTTATGAGTTTATCTCCTTGTGTCGCTCATTCTCTCCTAGCTGTGCAGTTGCAGGGCTGTAGTAGCTAAAATCTTGAAGAGCTATGAAGAAGAGACCTAAAGTCATTACAGCTGCCCAACTTCCTTTCATCAAGTTTCTGTCCTGTTGGGTGTAGTCTCTTTCTGGTGTCCTGTAACATAAAGGCTACACATTTAGGTATTATCCATTAAAAGTTTGAGGCAAAAGTTTCCTCAAAAGTTGCTTGCTTTAATGTTCCTTAAGGCCAATGAATTTATTTAATAACAATGCAGAGTTTTCAAAAGCAACTTTCATAAACCATTCCTAATGAAAATACAAAGCGTTTGCTGCATACAAAATTTATTCAGCTAATGGAAAATACCTAAATTAGGTAATAAGAGAGAGGGCCAATAAAAGAAAGTCACATCTTGGAGGCCTGCGCTTGAAGGGGATATTGAGACTACCAACATCTGCCCTCCTTTACTTACTGAGTTACATATAGTAAATATCTCTAGTCTTCTATGAGCTCCCCAGCTAGATATTGTACTTTGTCATGTATTCAAAAGCAGCAGAACCTCTTCACTGTGGACACAGGCTAAATATTGATCAATCCTTTCTCCCTTCAAGTTGATTAATTCTGATATTTTTGTCACAGAAATCCAAAACTAACACACCAGTTATGATGTGATCATTCCCACACTCAGAGCCTAAGATAGGTTCTCTCCTAGTGACTGCAACCTTTGGGAAGCTGAGAAACATTTTGCAGATCTGACATGGAAGTTCACCCACGAGTCAGCCCTCCGTTTCTCCATATTTCTGAGATAGAAGTGTCTATTTGGTGGCTGAACATAAAAAAGGTGCCATGCGGTTTTTGCTTGGATGGGTAAAGCGTGTAAGTTGAAGGGGAGGTAGAAACGCACAGGACAGGAGTTTCCTTTCCCAGAGAACGCAAAGCAGGCTGGTAGTCGCTAGAGTTCAGAGCAATTACAAGTCATTCTATAGAACCTTCCACCTCTCCCCATACCTCCCATGCCTCTCCCACCCCTCCCCTACCTCCCACAGACATGTCTTACCTCTCAAGTCACTTCTCCTCCCACAGACACATCTTCAGGAATTTTATCTGTATTTTATCAACTTACTTTAAACTTTGTTCAAAATTAGTAAACATAAAATTCTCCTGATTTCTGTGCTAAAGCTCTACCAAAAGACAGAAGCGATAGTTCACATCAACTCATATAGCCTATCCATATTTTCCATCACAGGAATGTGTAGAAAGTCACCATTTCATTCCAAAGTGACAGAAATGACTGAGAAGTCAGTAGAGTAGGTGCCTGTGAAACATGGCGCATGTATAAAAGCCACAGTTGTATGCTGAAAATGATTAATTTTATTACATGTGTGCTTTACTTCAGTAATAAAGATCACTATGCAAATAAGAACCTGCTATCATAAACTGTCTCTAAGTGGTAACAAAAATAAAATAAAATAAACCTTCCTCTATACACGTGAAAGTATTGCTGAGGTTCAGAAAAGTCTTCTCCATTTGATGTCCCTCCTCAACATTGCCTTTTCAACAGACCCAATCACGGTTTAATTGTAAACCCAGATCCTCCACTATGTCTGCCTTAGAATTTTGAACTGCCTCCTCCAGTTAATTGCTAGGACTGGGAATTCGCTGGAGAGATGCTTCCTCTTGCAGTTCAAAGCTGGGAAGGTGTTGTCCAGGTGGCTTGATTTATCTGCCCACGGTCAGGGAGGCTAGCGATCTGGTAGATGTGAGAAACAGCTGGCGCGCCCCCGCTGGCTGCCTCTGACTTGCTGCACTCAGACAGGTGGGGAAGATTGTTAGAGAGATTTTTGCCCCTTCGTGGCTGCTGCTGCACTCGCTCCTGGTGCCACAGCTGGGGGCTTTTCGCAAGCTTATGGCTCTCCAGCATTAAACTTCCGAGCAGGCAGGTTGTAATTCCATCTCCCATCCCCCTCCTGCCTCCTGTCGCAGAAGTATTAATGCTCTTCTCCTGGAAAACACGGCACATGTGTTGCAGGTAGTAGCGACTTTTATCTGCCTTTCCACTACTCTCTTTTTCCAAAATCTTTGGAAAGATCTCGGAGGAGACTGAGAAGAGTAGCTGAGTAGCTGAGTAACATGGATTTCATCGAGTATCTCCGTGAACTGCTAGACACCAGTAAGACCACTAGACACAGTCTGCTCTCCGTGCTCGTACCTCTTAATGCTGGAACACCCCTGATGTCTGTTTCCCTGCCTACCCTGGTGGAGATTAAGCTGTATAACTTAGGAAATCTGACCTAATGGAATCTAATTTGTGACTTCATGTCTCTTCTCTTTCTCACTTCCAGCATTATTTTTTTGGGTCCATATTGTTCCAATCAGGAAGGATTAGGGAGAAGTGACCATGCTTCATGCAAACGTCAGAAAGTCCATGGATAAACTTCTTTTTCGAGAAGCCCTAGTTCCGTCTGTCACAGATTCAGAGATGTGATATTTTGCTGCCCCAATAAAAGGAATTTTCTTTAAGGAAACTTGTTGGCATATGGCACCATGATACACACAGCTACATATGTTTGGGTCCCCCTTGGGAGGGCACTGGAATGTTTGACAATCTGACACATGTTTTTAGATGTGGAAGTTCATGAACTTTAAAGAGCCAGGTGTCAAATGGTTTTGTTTATATGGTTTGTAAAAAGTACTCTATAGTCTAAGATGTAAATAAAATCTAGCCCATCTCAGTTTGTATATCCATAGGATCAGAGAAACAATTATTTAATAAATCCTTTTTTAACTTATATGTTACAATTGAACACTTAAAATGATGCATAAATTGAAAGTAACAAAGTTTATTCATTGGTTAATACATGTACCAAAGAAGACAAAGAAATAAAAATACAAATATTTTACATATGTAACAGTGCATATCCTGTTATTCAAAGGTATGTCATTGGTGCAGACAATATCACATGTTTAAATGAACACTGAATTATTCCCCCAGTAATTAGCTTGGCATTCAATTTCATGAATATTTCTACGTTCCAGTCATCTTTCTACATGAATCATTAGGACTGGTTTGAGGATTCCAAGTTAAGGAATAACACGTGGGTATGTTGAAAGTTAATGGTGTATGTTTTTTTCCGTATTGAGTCAACCTATTTTATAGGAAAGAATAGTGTCCGCCAAATTTAAAGAAAGCAAATAAACCTTAAAATAGCATGGCTGTCTTGATTTGGTTGGCACTGAGAGCTTCTAAATAAAGAAAAGAACTGGGTGGACATACATCTACAGTGAGAACATAGCCTGCCAGCCCTGTGTGAGTATGAGAAATTCCTTTTGCTGTCATAATTGGTACCACGGAATTGGAAGTGTGAATTCTTTGTGGAATTTGCTTATTTGTTAATTGTTTACTTTCTACATATATACAATGAACATTTAAAATAAGTAGAAAGTATAGTAGTTGACGTGGTTCCTGAAGTATACAAAAACTTAAGATTATCACATAGTTTTAAACAGTCCCTCGTTGCCTGTGTATTTCATTTATTGTTATGTATTTTCTCATGTGGGTACACATTTGAACACTGCACTATTTTCTCTAAAGATATACAAAATGATTTAAATTATTTCATGACTATTAGGTTTTGGTGATATCATGACTGTCTAGTAGAAAGACAAATGAAGACAGGTAATGCAACTAGTATGTGTTGCTACTGTACTATTCAAATTATAGATACACAAGCAAGGAGTATATTTACACATGCTATAATAAATCTCAACATTAACTGGTATGCAGAGAATATTTCAAAGCTAGTGCTGGCCAGACACAAGTCATTTGGCAAAGACTTTTCCTAGTATATATTTTCAGGGCTGTCTGCACAGAGATGCTGGCACACTTACCATGATTTCTATTCCAGGTGATGGATTTCTGTCCAAGTAAGTGAGTGACTAAATATTTTCCGGTGGAATCTAGGCACCGTAAAATCACTGAAACCAAATAAAAAAATTGTCGAATTTTCTAAAAAAGTGATTATAATAGCTCTGCATACCACAATAACAGAAAGAATATTTCCACTTAGATCACCAAATAGCAAGATGAGAAGAACCTAATTAGGAGAGATGGGGAGTAAAATGAATGTTCAGCCAATACGTCCTTTGATCAGCAGGGATGAATATCTTATTGTATCTCCAAGCATTTCCAAAACCATCTTCCTTAACTTGAACAATAGCTGAGTGCATGGATTCCATATGCAACTCTATCAAAGACAAGAAACCCAATCTGAACCCACTAAAAACTTAGGTCGTCATCACTTCAGCCTGAACATGCTTTCAAGATGGGAACGTTTCACATTTATTGATTTCTGCTAAAACTAAACAATTAGAGAAGAAAATGCTTCACAAGGTGATAGGAAGGTGAATTTCCCTCTGACATTTGTAGTTCAAATTGCAGCAGAAAGCAAGTGGCTCCTCCTACTGAAATCTAAAGTGACATTTAATTCTGGTGCATGGCGTCTCTTCCTTTTCGCAAACTTGAATAAATAAAAGAGCCTGTGATTTTGTAGGCAGGTCTTGCACTCCTATTGTTTCCAATATAGCACATGGAAAACACAGTGCTGTGTGTTGTAATTCAGTTTTAATGATGGAACACTTGGTTTTAGTCAGTCTTTGAGAGCTGCAAGTGACATTGTGTTTTAGCTTCAGACGTTGCACGAAACTTAGCAATTATATTATGGCTTTCAATAATGGTTGTTGGCGGGATATCTGCAGGTGAAGTCATAGCAATTTTGAAAGAGAAAGCTAATAAAAATACACCTGCCTTGTAGTGGAAAGTAAGCCTTTAATATCTCTCCTTTGAAGTCGGGCAAAGCCTTCGGTATTAACTATGGAGGAATAATCCATTGCCCTGGGGGGAAAGCCAAGACATTGAAGTTGCAACAGATTGTTAAGTTTCTAATGGCCCATGGTTCATTCACTTTGATAATCATAAAAGAATAGAATGAGGTGATGATTCTTAATGCTGTAAAGATATGACTACTTGAAAACACTTCATGGTGATTGTAAATAAATAAGAGAACATGTGAATAGTCCTCATAAGTGAGTCAGTATGTAAATGGTTTTTGACCATTCTCTGTAATTGTTAAAGACTTCAGAATGTTTTAAAACTGTGCATTTCATTGTCATTTCCAAATGATGTTTGCAGTTTCACATTTGCTGTACACATTCTGCTTTTGTACCCTTACCTACTTTGCTTTGTTGTTTTGAGTGTCATTTACCGATAATTCTTTTCATATGGAAGACAGTAAGAAAGCATAGTGTTTGTGGCCCTTGCTTTTGCATTATTTGGAAGACAATGCTTATTGAAATCCCTTTGCTTTAAGTAGGAATTTTCTACTTTATCTGGTAACTTGTTTCCTGCACACTTATTTTGCTTACTTGTATTCAGTAACAATCTATTATTGGAAAATTAAATTTTAAGTCCAATCTGAATATTAACATATTGGCATTACTAGAAGAAACATTTCAGGAATAAACTAGAGGAATTTGAAAATTCTGCACAATCAATGACCATGAAAAATTATTTTCAAGCTATTCTTACAGTCAACTTAAAAGTCACTGATGGGGTATCTAAGTTATTACAAAATAGCATGAGTTATTTTAATACTCCATAGTTCATATTTTACCAAGCCCATTATGTCCTGGTGATTTTCTTTCATCATTTTTGCTATAAGTATTTGAAACAATAACAGAAATTTTTTTTATGATTTTGTTGCTTTAGTTCATCTCTGTACAGAGTATCAAATAATCCAGATAGTATACATTAGCGCTTGTCAGAGCTGTATTTAACACTGACAGGCCAAAGACACTGAAACTTACTACCAAGTTCAAAGGGGCCATGAAGACCCTAAATCCCTTGATAGCATGATAAAGAGTCATCATGAGATGCTTGTTTTGGTTATGCAATGGCATGTTTTATTTTATTTTTCATTTAGGAAGTGGACTCTAATGGTTCTTTGGTCAGAAGGGAATTTTCTTAACTCATTTAATACATCAGTCATGTGACCATTCATTAGTGACCACTGAAGAAGTCCCTTTTAGTGGGGAGGAGTGGAGCTGTCTTCTCTGTAGAATTCCACCTTGTAATTCGCATTTGACTTTGAAAGTGAATTGTTGTTGAGTTTTGACACCTGCTGGCATGAGTATCAGTTTCAGCTACAAAGTGCGGCTCTGAAATAAATATCACCACACTTGTTAAGTCTTGTCAGCTGAACCATCACATTAGCGCAGGATATCAGGGTAAAGTAGATTGGAGTTCAGTTTTCTGGCTATATGTTTGGGCTATAAGCTTTTCCTTAAATCCATGAAGAGTTTCTATTACCAGAGACATTCCAAATTAAGAAGGTAAAATTTAAAAACACACCACAAAGCACACTCCCTCATAACTTTCATATGCCTGGAGAGTGTGATAATGTAAGACATTGATGTTTACTTTGTAACATCCTCTAGAGAATGGGGGTTTAATATAATGTTTTAAATATCTTTGTATGCTGATATAAAGTTGAGTGTATTTTCACTTTGGTAATGTATTCTACTAAACCTTGCCACATAGGTTTTCCTTAGAATAAGAATAGGACCTATTTAACAAGCTAGCCATGGTTGTACATGACTACACCTTATCATTGGGAAATAAACAGAAAATTCCTGAGATTTCTCTGAACACCCAGCCTAGGCAAAGCAGCAAGCTTCCTACTCAGTGGCAGGTAGAGGAAGACACGGTATATCCTGATGTGGCTTTCGCATATGTACGCACACTGTGTGACACTCTCTCACACACACATGCATGCACACATGTGCAGGTTATAACAAAGAAAATATTGAAAATATACTTCTTTGAAGGAAACTTTATTGGTTATCGTGAAATAAAGAATGCAAGTTCTCTCACGTAAAGTTTTCAAAGGCTATCTGTGCATACTCCACATAACATAACAAAGATTTCTGAGGCCCTGTCCAGAGCTGGATTGTTATCTAATTTATTGCTGGATGCCCCTTTCCTAGAGAATGCTATTCTCCTCTTTCATCCTGTATGTGTGGGAGATCTTTCCCTTGGACGTCAGTACAGAGGAGTCAGCTTCCTGTTGTCATGTAGAAACCTGTGGACAACCACACCATAGTCTTCCTCTGTCGCTTGTTTCTTGGAGCAGGAGCTATAGCAGTGCGTTCTCTATCTCTTACTCATTAACTCTAGCCTATCTGAACTGCCCACTGTTTATAAATGTACACATATAATCTTAATCAGAGGGTGATACATAGTGGATCCTCCATAAATAGATTTGAGCATCAGGCTAAACCCACCCTTCTCCTCTCTCCTTTCTTTATTCAGGTTGCAGTATGGCAGGTGGCAGATGTAATATCTTTATGCTTTAAGCATTACACAAATCATCCATCCTTTCTCTAAATGTTAAAGAGAAAATATGGAAGTTTCACAAGTGCAAAAATAATTATTTCCCTTCACAAATATCAAGATGAGAACACAGAGCAAAGTTCTGATGTATATCCTAGGTAGATAACGACCCTTATTCTTAACCACAGTGGCTGGTCAGTGTTCTTAGGGAATAATGTGCATTCATCTCCCTGTATACATAGTTTTAAATACTATGTGTTATAAACTTTCAACATTGATCAAAAGCAATTAAAACGTTTACAGTAAGACTACAGTTGGAAAAATTCTTGAATTTGGGAGATTTCCACTAGTTCATGAAATATTTGTCAGCTTGATTTTGTTCTCATTTCTCATTTCCAAGATAAATCTGAGAGGAGTGAGCAGATTAGTTACTGATGGTCCAGGGCAGTACATCGCTGTTTTCTTGGACTTATTGTGTTTACTTTGTGTATGGTAAGCCGCATTGCATGATTTCTTTACTTCCCAGAAGTCTAAATGTACAACAAAATGTATGATGTATGATTTTTGTTCTTCAACTCAGTCTTTTGTATGCAAGAAGGTATGATATGCATTCTGCAGTTTTACTGGAGGGTTTTGTCATGGGAAACAAGGCCACACTTTCTAGCCAAAGCCCTATACCCACGTGTAGTTGTTACATGTCATCATGACCAAAAGGAATGTTTTATATGGTGCGTGAGTTCATCAAAGAGCCTGTAATGACTAAAAAGGAATGACTGAAGAGGGTGGAGAGAGCTTTTAGAAGGAGCAGACTGAGAAAAACAGAAACTAAAGCAAAGAGGTCTATGGCTTTTGTGTGGAAGAAAATCTGTGTTCTGGAAAGAGGACCTTCGTGGGAATAGGTTATGCCTTATTTTAAGTAATTTACATTCTGTAAGATATGCCAGTCTAGCAAATATAT
>LOEQ01002541.1:103016-157776 GCA_001685075.1 Bramus lutescens
TTTCTTTATTAACCAATGAAAGTAACACAGACAGATGACCCTCCTACATCAACTGAGATTCTGCTTCCAAAATAAATAAATTAACCAATGGATAGATAAATCAGTAAGTAAATAAAATGTAATTACAGACTCTCAATTAAGTAACTTAGTATTACAATTATGCATTAGTACCCTACGTATCATCACTGTAGTTAGGACACTAGAAATTAATCATAATAATAATGCAGAGAAGCTGATTTTAGATATACAAATAATTATATAAACTTAGATTTAATATAAAATTCAGTATTAGGGGAAATCATCTTTTGAAAACAGAGTCATCTATAGCAACTTTAAGTTTTAATATTTCTGAACTCTGAAAACACACATAGCTTTCCAGACATCTGTCTGAAGTTCAAGTAACTTAAAGCAAAGAAACGTATACTTAGCAGCTTCCCATATTTTCTGATAATCTCCCCATTTTAAACGGAGTTGCTAATCATGAGGTTAGGGTCATGGGTCCCTTCATATCTGTCTTGTTACCAACTGTACAGCTTTACACGCCTGTAGGTTGTCCCTCAATCATGGCTCTGGCAAATTCAGAGACAACTCCATTGTGGGGTACAGTATCACTCCGTCGTTATCCTTACGTTCTGTGCATGAACGCTAAAGGACCCCAGGGAGGCTCTGCTTGTCTACCGGATGTTCCAACAGTTTCGTCCACTGCGAAGCTGGAGATTGTGTTAGTGCTCAAGGAAAGAAACTAAACATGGTAAGACGTTTGAAGGATGCACATTTTGAAGAGGCCCTTCATTTCTAGTTTTGAAGAGCTTGCATGTACAACTTCTCCTTGTCCCTTTGCCCCTTTTCCCTCTGGAAAGAATGACAATGAATACCCCCTGTTGGTTATTATCAAAGCTTTATCTGCTTTCTTCCAATACTCTCATATCAGAGAAATGAAAATTAAAACAAAGCAGCAAATACATTATATAAACAAAATCAAATGATCCTAATTCGTTTGTTTCCTACTAGTGGAATATTTTTTAGAGTTAATTGTCTATATCTGTTTGTGGAAGATATTCACCAAACAAAAAACTTCTTCTTTATATATCTATACTGTGGAAAACAAGAACACCATATACATTCACGTTTGCTTGCTGTCTCTGCAGAAAGTCTGGAAAATTCTGATGATCATAAATATTTCCATTATTAGACTCTGTCTCTTTAAACTTAGTTATGCCTAGTTCTGTCCTGTGTGCCTCCCACTTTCCCTCATATGTGTGTGTTTGTAGCATGTATATAGTAAGCACATGAGTGTGCACAATGTGTATATGTGCACTCCTCGGTGGGAATGCAGGCATGAATGCGTCGTGACAATATGTGGTGTCAGAGGACCACATCTAGTGTCACTCCCTACCTTCCATCTGGTTTGTACTTCACTCCTGAACATGCCAGGCTCTCTGGCCCATAAGCTTTTGGGGATTCTGTTCTGCCTCTCATCTCACTAAGGATCACTGAGATTACAGATGTACACAGCCACCATGGCTTTACAAGGGTTATGGAAATTTGAAGTCAGGCCTCCATGGTTGTGTGGCAAGGGCATTACCCATTGAGCAACTTCCCTAACAGTTACTTATGTATTAATTATAATTTCTTTATACAAATAAATAAATGTATGTATAGCTATATTTATTATAGTTATATAACTTAATTATATTATAAATTATTATTTTAATTATATAATATTGTTGGTAGAGGCTATTTGTTCGTTCCCAACTGCCCAGACCCAAAATAATTACACAGAAATTGTATTATTTGCCATATGCTGTTTAGCCAATAGCTTAAGCATATTTCTGACTAACTCATATCTTAAATTAACCCATTTTTAATAATCTGTGTATTGCCACGTGACTGTGGCTTCCCTGGTAAAGTTCTATCTGGCATCTGTCTCTGGCAGGGCTACATAGCTTCTCCATAACTCCACCCACTCTCTCTGGATCATCTTCAGCTTGACTTTACTCTGTTAAGCCATTACCTGAAAGCAGCTTGTTTATTAAGCAATGGCAATAAAACATGTTCACAGAATACATCACCCAGTATGGTGAGCATCTAGTTGCTCCTGAACCAGCTGTTCTAAAGCCTTCAGTTTGTCTTCTGTTAAAGACCATTGTTTATCCCATAATGGTTTCTCAGTTAACCATTTTAAAGGTAGGGCCATTGGTACCTGTAAAAGTTTACTAGTTGCTTTGTGTAATTAGGAAGCCTGAATGGCCGGTGACCTTCATGTATAGTAGCTTCTAATATCCTTCCTAGAGCAGGAATGTTGATCTGGGTATTCCATTGCCATAGCAGGTCACAACCCTATGAATTCACTGTGATATTAACCACATATGGCTTTGGTCTTTCTCTCTGTTCTTCTAGCCCTATGCATTCAACCCATCTCATGTTTTATTATAGTTTTCCTTAGTTATGATAAAAAGTAAAGTAGATATAAATATTGTAACTATAATTCTTGCTTGATACCTGTTGTGTTATATGTAATCTTGCTATGTAAAAGTTAAAACCTTCCTTTTCATTTAGACAGAAAAGGGGAGGTGATCTGGGTGGTGTTGTATGCAGTGAATATGTTTTATTACCATTGTTTAATAAAGAATCTGCGTTCAGCCAATGGCTTAACAGAGTAAAACAACACTGAGAGATATAGAGAGAGGGGGCAGAGTCAGGGAGAAACCATGTTGTCCTGCCAGAGACAGATTCCAGACGGACCTTTACCTGGTAAGCCACAGCCACGTGGTGACACGCAGATTAATAGAAATGGGTTAATTTAAGATGTAAGTGTTAGCCAGAAATATGCTCAAGCTACTGGCCAAACAGTGTTGTAATTAAGATAGTTTCTGAGTGATAATTTTGAGCGGCCAGGAAATGAGTGAGCAGCCTCCCTCAACATATTATAAACATAAATCAAGGCAAGGGAAGACTTTCAAGTGGGAACATGATGAATCTGGTTGTCATGCATCCATAGTCAGGAAGCTGAAAGAGATGAATACTAGCGCTCAACTCACTGTCTCCCTTCCATTCATTCCAGCATATGGAGTGGTGCTGCCCAAATTCAAAGTGGGTATTCCCTCTTCAGATGAACCTTCATAGAAGCACCCTCCATGTTTTCATAGCGGGTGTGTTTCTATCATAGTTGTTAGTTACATTAAGTTGAAACAACAACTAAAAGTGTCAAATATGTTCAAATTGCAAGCTGAGCCTTGGTAAGATCCTCTTCCCTCCCTGACTTCCCAGTCCCTCATCAGTGTGTATCACACATGTCTGTTTATATTCTATGAAGTTCAGTCAATGGGAGAATTGGAGAAAAACAGATAGGGATTGTGGAATCATCTTTTATTTAACTTACTTCTGTTTTTAATTATTATTTTTTTAATCCGGATAAAAACAGTAGAAAAAACACATTGTTAAATAGACCACTAATTGTCTACTATGGCACCCTAAAATCTAGGACATTCCAGGGTGGGTCTGCTGTGAAGCCAATGTAGAAAATAAAAAGTAATTTACTAGATTACATGGAATAGCCTTTACTTTCTACCTGAATATTTGGAATCTACTGGAGTTCAAGTCATAGTAGGGAGGTAGGACAATTGAGATATCTCAGTACTATTGTCTTTTTTTTCCACTAAAGATGATCCTTGTTTGTTAGATGTTTTGTCAGCGTAACAGTGATGGATGGCTTCTTTTTAGGAAAGTTTCCCTCTTATACTGTAAAGTACGAATATCTTCCCAGGGCCTTCTGTCCTTTCTTCCCCCAAAGGCATATCATTGAGGCCTCTAGTTTTTATTAGTTTTGGATGTACCATCTTGTGCTGGGAGATGATGTTGTCTTCCAGTGCCAACAGACCTCATTCTTGTTCCCAAGGAAACACTCCACTTTGAAACTTTTGGAGCCATGTATATTTGGGACTGGGTATAGTTTAGAGTTAGAATGAAGGGTTTGTGTCATCATCCTATGGAGAGTCTGTTTCAGCTCTTCTTTAAACCATGTTTTTTTTTAAGCAAAACTTATATGAATCATTTAAATGAATAATGCAAGAAGTTCCATAAGGAATAGTTGTATTTTAGGACCAACACAACCAGGACAAAGGGAAGTGGATTTCAGAATTGCAATCTCAGAATTATAAAGTAACTAAAAAGAAATTATAAAATAATTGTCATATAATATTTCATAGATGCTTGTCCCTATCTGTGCATGGTGAGGACAGAGTGGACTGATAGCTTGTAATGGAATATTCTAACATAGCTAACGTGTGATTTATATAACTGTTTTTAAAATTAAAGAAAATCAGCTATACAACCTAAATATACCAATTAATGGTATTGGAGTCAAAATAGAGCTTCAATGTGATGTCCATGACTAAAATGGCAAAATTTAGATTTGTAACTTTTGATTTATGGAAAGCTTGCAGGTATGTATGTGTTTAACTGCAAGTGTGTAGAATTCAGTGTGTTCTGTACCACCTCCTTTAATAAAGGTTTTCAGTTTACTTTCTATATGTGTGAAAGGAAGACAACTCACTGCTATAAACAGTCAAATCATTCAATCTAGTACACTTTCTGAGTATGTGTGTAATTTTACTTTTAATTTTCTATCAATTATGAATCTGTAATATAAAGATGCAGGAATGAAAAACTAAGAAATTAGGGTCACTTTGTTTGTTCTGGCCACCCGGCTAGCTTACACCCAAAATAACCACACAGAAACTGTATTCATTAAAACATTGCTCGGTCATTAGCTCTAACTTCTTATTAGCTAACTCTTATATATTAGTTTAACCTATTTTTATTAATCTGTGTATCGCCATGTGACTGTGGCTTACTGGCAAGATTCTAACCAGCATCTGTCTCAGGCAGGAGATCCATGGCTTCTGTCACTCTGCCCTTCCTCCCAGCATTCAGTTCTGTCTTCTCTGCTTACCTAAGTTCTTCCCTATCAGGCCCAAAGCAGTTTCTTTATTCATTAATCAATGAAAGCAACACATGAACATCAGAACCTCCTACACCAGGTCATTGCTACTGGTATAAAGCACACACACACACACATATGCATATAATTTAATTTTAAGTAAATGTAAAATAACATGATTCCCTTGACTTTTTCAAACAGATTTTGTGTTATTTACTCCTCCCTCCCTCTGTCTCTCTGTATTGCCCACCCTCCACATTCCCTAGTAAAGTTCCTCTGGCCCCTGGGTTTTCTCCTTTACCTTTTCACATTTCCTATGACCTTCTAGTCCTCTCTCTGGAGCTCCTTTCCCTTATCCCCACCCAGTCTCCTGCTGCTTTCCTAGTTTTTGTCTTCATTCCAGGTTTAGATTTACACATTTAGATAAACACATCTAAAGAGTTAATGCTATGGGAAACACAAGAGAGAATGCCAAGTGTTTGTCTCTCTGGGTCTGGGTTATCTCACTCAATGTAGCATTTTCTAGTTCTACCTGCTTACCTGTAAATTTCAGTTTTCTTTACATCTGAGTAGAATTCCATTATGTATATGCACATTTCCATTATCCATTCATCAGTTGAGGGACACATGCGCTCCTTTCATTTTCAAGCTCTTATGAAGACAGAGTGGCAATGAACATGTTTTCGTTAGGATAGAAAAAAATTCTAGCACACATGTTTAAACACATTTTGATTAAATCATACTGTGGTTAAATTTTAATTCAGTTTATTCATAAGTATGCCCTGCACATAATGTCAAAAGATCCGTTTTTAAGATATGAAGAAGTAGTTTATAATTATAGTATATTCTAAATTTCATTTCTATGAAGTTAAGTCTCATCTATGGACACTTGAATTCATTGTCTCACAACTGTTAGCATTATTTTTTGAGCACAGAATTGATTTTAAGGTTACTTTAAGAAATAGACTTCATGCTGGTCTGCTTAAAAATACTAACACTTTAAATAATAACACTATATCCAAAATACCCAAAATACTCATCTTCAGTTAAAAAAGTGCTGAGGTTTCTCTTACAATGAAGTTCATTTAAGCCATCTTTTTAGGATATGGTAATTTCTATATTTTAGAAAAGAGCAGAGAGCTTTTCAAATAATTTTCACAGAAATGACTGATACTGCTATCCATTGAATACTGCTGTGTTCTTCATTTGAAGCAGTTCCCTTTATTGCTTGCTATCCTGGATACTTGTATTCAAAATTTTCTGGGTTTAAAAAGTGATAGATGAATGAAATTCTTCTGGGATATTTTATTTTACTATTAGTAGCTAAATAGCAATGTGTTCATGTTCACTCCAATCAGGCTTTTAAGGAGATTTAATAGGTGTTTAAAATGATACAAAAGCCTAGACCAACCAATAGGTTAGGAACTGTCTCTTATTACAAGGTAATATTGTGTCCAATGATGTGAAAGAAATATGAACCTCTCTGCCTATCCCCACTCCTGATTTAATAAAGAAAGCAGGATTACTCTATTATGATTTATTCCAGTCTGCATTTATTTTTATGTTCCAACACTAAATATAAGCATCTGGTTTCATGGAGACATATGTCACTTGTAAGACTATGATTAAATAAGCTTTTATGCTTTACAGGGATTATGAAATTGACTTTTCTGGGTCATGAATTCGTTCCGTATATTTTAGAATTAGTATATCTCTTTAGTTTTTTTTTTTTTTTACCAAAGCCATTCTTAAGCTAGTGGATGAATATTAAAGTTACTATACCTTCTCATATGCTAGAATATTGCCCAATTTGAAACAAATAATGAGCAGATTCACCGAGTCTCTACTTTAGAGTTGGAATAGCAAGGGAGCCTTATTTGAGAAGGGAGGGTAACACACCTATAAACACAGAATCACACTTAGTATACTTGTACTTTGGTCTCAATGGCACCTGAGATGTGCTTGATGCGGGCCCTGTGTCCATTCTATTGTCATTGAGAAACAAGTAGGTGAATATTCTTTTTTAAGGAAGACAACTTTGACTTATTAACATGGACTTAGAGAAGCTCTTCCAGACAGCGATATTGCCATTCACAAACTTTCTAAAATATTCACATAATTTTACTTTATGTATTCTTTTTTTAAGGAAGACAACTTTTATTTATTAACATGCACTTAGAGAAGTTCTTCCAGATGGTGATACTGCCATCCACAATCTTTCTAAAATATTCACATGATTTTACTTTATATCACTTCACATCAGATAGGGAATATAGGTAAATTGCTATAAATTTACATAGAAATATACTTTATTCTTTGTTTTCCAGAAAATTTTCTTTAAAATTGCATTGCCTAAAGTTAGACTTTCAGTTGTATCCACAACAGCCAACTAAAGACATTAATAATGGCAAGTACCTACTTTATTAAGATAATTTTCCTTACTGCCATGGCTAATTAATTTTTTACTTCTAAAAAAATTGGGTTTGGAAATTTAGTTGTTTGGGCACAATCTTCAGAATCTATAGTTGGCTGGATGGGAATGGGCCTTGGGTCTAGTACCCTTCACTAGTAAGTGATAAAGAGATCAGGCAACCTGTGTCAATCATATTTACTGGTGAAGAAATACCTTTTGCAATAGTAATTTCTTATTACCATAACAAAAAAATCTACATAGGGAAGAATCAATTTTAACTCACAGTTTGAGATGATGTAGGTTATGATGGAGAATGCCTGGCAGCAGGAACGTAGAACAAGCACTTCTTTGCATTGCCTCTGTAATCAAGAATCAGGGAGAAGGAAATGCTGATATTCAGCTGCCTAACATTTTTTCTCTTCCTACACTGTCTGGACTCCAATCCGTGATATGGTGACACTTATATTTAGTGTGGATCTTTCCCCCTCAATTAGCTTTTCTGAAAACATACTAACAACATATACACTTAGGTTTATACCTGAGGTTATTTGAAACCCAGGCAGTTTGAGATAGAAGATTAACCATTATATGTTTGCCTCAGATTCCGTAAGTCTTTTTTGCTGAGTCAAGTGGTCAGGAATCTTCCTCAGCTTTTGGTTTAAGTATTGACTATTTCATAGGCTAGCATTTACATCCTTCTTTTGCAGGGGTAGAACAATGGTTGTCTTGTGTCAGCAGCTGTAGTTGCGGTTTGGGAAATAATGGGTTGGGAAGAGGAAAGTAGATGAAGAAGTTGACTCACTGTCAGAAGACTGATGTGCACCATTGGAGCTGATCTTGCTCATTGACCTTTTCCCCGTCGAAGTAAAAGCACTGACCTACCGGTTTAATATGTTCTTTTCTCCTTGGAAGCTCTCTTAGAGAGATGCATCCATAATAGATGCAGTTGGATATGTATTTCTGGGGGCTTCTATTAAAGTGATATGTGTCTTATTGAATAGAATTGAAGTCTGCCTGGCATTGGTAACTGCAGGGTATTCAGAAAATGCTATACATAATACTGTCTCTCAAAAGTTATGCTTACTGAAAGATCAATTGTAAACATTCCTCTAGATAAGCTAAATTTCTGATAAAAAGAGATGATAAATGTTTGATGTTGACTGAGCTGAACAATGATTATGAAATCAACATACAATTAACGAAATGATAAAACCTTGAGATGAGTGAGCTATTTACTCTATAGATATGGTAGAGTATATTCATCACTTTAGTCTTCTTTATGTAGTTTCTCCCAGTTGCAATGGTGTTATATTTGTGCTTATGAAATTGAATAACTCACTCAGTTATATAACTCACATCTGTTATATGACAGGATCATTGTTTTATATTTGTTGGGGATTCTAAATAACTTAGAGTTAAGTCCTCAAGAAACATCCACCCATGTTTTCCTTTCTCTTCACTTTCACTGTACGCTAGTTGCTGTCTGCATTGTATTACACAGCTACGTAACAAATTATCACACACTTCCTTTCTAGGCTCAGCTCAGTGGTTCCTCTTTGCCTGGGTTCAAAATGGCACCATCAAAGCAGCCTTTAAGTTCACTGATGCTGTTGGCAGAATCGTGTCTGTGGTTGTAGGCTTGGGGCTTCTTTGCTAGCTGTCACTTATATCTCCTAAAAGCCCATCTGAATGACCCTGCTAAGTAAGCAATAAAACAGAAGACCCTCCCTACTCTTAAACTGCTCCCATTTTCTACTGCCGCCTTGTGAAGAGCATCCTCCAGAGAGCACAGGGCTCAAAAGAAATTCATGGACATTTCTATCTGAGGGGGATAGGGGAAAGATCCTCTTGATGATTTCCTTCAATCATTTTCTTTAATCTTCTCTTGTATTTTCTATTCCTTCTCTCATTCTTGATGTTTCCTTTCTAACTCCATCTTTATTCTTGAAGTTTTCCTTTTAATTGTCTCATTCTTGATGTTTTCCTTCTAGATCATTGTAACTCCTTTTAACTGCATCTTCATTCTCGCCAGTACAGCTTAGATACCTCAGCAAAATCTTTTAGGCAATCTAAAAATTACAATTAGGTTTAATTCTCTCTTTCAGGCATATGAATACAAGTAAAAAAACATGTTTTTCATATTCTTTACATGATTAGACATTTTACAAATTATAATGCAATGCAAATTGTCCCAAGAACCCATATACATTCATAACCAAGCAACCTGTTATAAATTAATTGTAGGCAAATAAGGTATTCTGCTTAGTTGTTATTGTTGTTGTTGTTGTTGTTGTTTTCCTGGCAGGTTGAACTTCGCAGTTACAAAGAAAGAGCCAATTACTCAATTACTTTATTACTTATCTTGAAAGGTAATCTTATAAAGAATCTTAAAGGAAAAATAAATCTAAACTTTTCTGTATTAAAAAAATAGTTCTTTAAATCTTTAGGGTGCAGGCCCTAAAGATATTTTATATCAGGTGATTGAGTGCAAAAATTGGTATAAATAATTATTTATTACCTTTGATTATAAACCAACCCAAGAGAGAAAAGTGCAGCTAGTAATAATTGGGTTGCTTTGTATTTTTGACCTCAGTTATCTCAGCTATATGTCCTTTTGAACTTTAGATTGTTTTCTAGCGTTTTTAATCTCAAAGAAATTACCAAAATATCTGATTCGGATCTAACCTGAAGTTATATTAAAGCTTTGTTTTAGCTAATGATGCACACCAAATCCTATGACTGTGTCTTTCAGCATTAAGAAATAGAGCCAGCCTAAGAGTCCTGGAGACTTACTAGCTTTTCTTAATCATTCACTTGAAATACCACCTATGTAGGTAATTATATGAAACTCATAGGCCCTGGCTGTGTAGCATTTCCTTGTATTTATTTTTATTCATCAAAACTCTGCACAAGCTAACATTATTATTAATAATTATCATCCATTAGAGAGTATAGCTTAAGGAGGAATCATCTTCATGACAATCCACAAATAAAAATGCCCAGTAGATAGGGATGTTTCCATGAGATAAACACACTACATAACAGGGAATGGGGAATCTCCCCACACTCCTTCACAGCATGCCATATACAAGAGGAAGGCAGCAGCAGCAGACGTGTAAAGGCACAGCAGAAAACAAAAAGACATTCTGTGGCCTATGGTCTCAGGGCCTTGACTGTCTGAGACGGACCCACTAGAGAATTTCCTCCTGGTAGACTGACAACTTGAACTTCAATTGCCACCTGCTGTTCCTCCAACATGGCCGTAAGAAATTTCCTCCTTTTACTACATGCCTTTCTTTTTTTACTCTTATTTGGCCTTAAGTCAGTAAAGGATCCCAGTTTTCTGGAACCTAGTTATTAGATTGGATTCACTTGGATAATTCAAAAGTATTTTCTTACCTTAGTATTCATGCCTTTAATTATATCTGTCGTATATGTTATGTCATGTGATAAAATAACCTCACAATTCGTAGAATTGAAATGCATCTACTGTTGAAGAGGTAGGGCTTATCCAACTAAAGAATCTGTCACTTTGTAAATTTTGTGCATGTTTTATGATATGTCATAATACAAATTTAGAACTAACCTAAGAAATGTTTCACTTATTATGTACCAATAAATAAAGAAATAGATTATTTTAAGTGTTCAGAGAAGCCACTTTAAATTTGAAGGGGTGGAATATTATTTAAAATGTGTTAAGCCATTTCATTTTCAAAATATTAGTTGCATTAGGAGTATAAAATAGACATTTACAAATGTGGAATGTTTCTCTTAATGGTTGCCTCCCTTAATGTCTTTGTGTTTATTGAGCAATATACATTTTGCTGTGAATATTGTTTTCATTTACAGTGATGTCACTCCATCTCTTTTCTCTTCTGTTCCAGTTTATTAAGAAGCTTCTTCACTGCAGCAAATTTACTGTTCTATAGAACCTTAAATCCTTTAGTTGTTAATGATGCAAACACAGCCACTAATAAAGCTTGTTTATTCTTTTCACAAAGCTCTGCTATTAACACACGGGCTTTTAAAAACAGACAAAAGTTAGTCTGAGGATGAGCCTAAGCACCTACCAGTTTTAGGATTATGAATACTTGCATTAGTTGACTGTGGTTTCTTCATTTGTAAGTGATTTTCATTTTGGCTTCCTGAAAGGATGGTGCAAGGTGACTGTGTAATGCTTAGCCCTGGGTTTAGGGAAAGTTTAATTGAAAATTACCAAGGTAGGATTTTGAAAAACAACCTAGGAGTGAAGTAGGAACTATGCCTTCATTACAGTGAAAACAGTTCAAATCATGGAGTTGTTTCTGTGCACACTAAAAATAGCCGTTCATTTTAGACACTGAAGATAACAACACTACACAGCCAATGCCCACATAGACAAATCTGTGTAACCACGATGTCCACTGCATTTTTCCTCCATCTCTGACCATCTAGCTCAGATCATGTTATCTGAAATGAACTTTCTCATTCAGATTTTCATTCAGTGTCAGCTCTTAATGGACCATCTTTAAAACACCCTTAGCTCAGCTTCTTCCTTATTAGAGTCCTACCCTGTCAACATCTATAAAACTCTAGGATGGCAGCTCTTTTCTCTCAGAACATTTGCAAAGCAAACACTTTCCCGGGTTTCTATTGCTGTTCATGAGAAGTCACCCTTCATCTCAACTGTCAGGTATTTGCATTATTTTCCCTCTGCATTTTATATTTATTTGTTTGTTTATTCATTCATTTATTTGATTAGTTAGCTAGTTGGCTAGTTAGTTGTTTTTTTTTTTTTGAGACAGAACCTCTTTATTTAGCTTCAATTGTCCTGGAACTCATTTTGTAGACAAGGCTGGCCTCAAGCTCTGAAGCGCTGGGATTGATTAAAGGTGTGCTCCACCATGATGGACCCCACTGTCTATTGAATTTAAGTATTTTCTTTTAGTATGTAGTATTTGTTGGTTTTAATATTCTGTGTTCAGGATTCATTTTCTTTCTGTCATGCTGCATAGATTATGATTTCTGTTGATGCTAGAAGACATGGCCTCTTGATCTTTGAATACAGGTATACTCAAGCCTTTTCTCTGCTAAGTATAGAAACTCCACATGAACACACAAATGTTAGTCTCTCTCTCTCTCTCTCTCCACTTGCATTTATTCTATAGTCCCAGTTTTTAACTCTTTGCATGCGTTTGTCTAGCCTGGTACCATAATCTGATCTCAAAGTTACCCAATTGTTCGCAGATAATTTTTTTCTCTCATTTATTTCTCAAAGCTCTTTCACTTTAACATATATTATTTTTAGCATTTTCTTCACTGAAATGTATGTTATAGTACATATAGTTTATATACGATAACCACAGTTATCTTTGAAAACATCTCATAAATTCCGCAGTGCACTTTCTGATCTCAACTGTTTGCTGTCTCTCTATTTCTGGCATCCTTTAAAACCTATTAGTTTTTTACTATATGTTTGCCACTGACTGCTAAAAAAATTATAGTGATTCATCAAAGTGTAAGATGAGAGTGAATTCATATACAGGGTATTTGTATAATGTTGGTCAGTATATCAAAGATATATCCCACATGGGATTAAGGCCACCTGAGAAATATCAACCTGGCTACAAATCCAATCAATGCCTGGCTCATGAGTATATATGTCATGGTTTGTTGCACATTTATTTAGGGCATAAGCAACTATCTCTGCAGAAAAAGCAAACACAGGGATAAGATCATTATATGGTTCAAATTCACTGGAGAAGTGGGACATTGTCTGTAAGTCACTGCATTGTGTTTCCTGGATTTTCCTCTTATGTTAGGTAGTTGAAAATGAAGGTCAATAGATGCCAGTGCAAAGTTACCCTTTGCCATAGAGTAGCTTTTGTAGTTTGAGCTTTCCTTCTCTCTTGAATTATTTTCATTTCTATTATTCTCTTGGTGGCTTTTTAGTACACTTAATAATTTAAAAACCTATATTTAGTTATGCTCTTAGTGGCAGCTATGTTGTCTATGGTGGGAGACAGAACAATGGACTCCAAACATACCTATGCTTTAATGTCAAGGACCTGTGAATCTTTCAATCTAGCAAGGCAAAAAGAATCTAAAGCTGTAGATGAACTAAGGTACCAATTAGCTAATCAACTATGGGGACTGTCACAGATTGCCTGTGCTTCGTGTAATCACTGCACTGGGAGAGGTTAAAAAAAGCCTCCTCTATCTGCTGGGAACTCCCACCTTGCCCTATTCTGCCAAGCCACTGGCCAAAACAGCTTTATTTATTAACCAATGAAAGTCACACATAGACAGAAGGACTTCCCACACCATTTCCCCTTTTATGTGCAAAAAGGGGAAAGTTTTAAACTTAAAATAGTAAAATTACATATAGAAAGAAGAAGGTATTAAGCAAGAAATACAGTTGCAATATTTATATCTACTTTATCTTTTTACATAAATAAGGAAAACTATAATTATAACTGTTCTTCAACTCCATCAAAGACTCCAGAAGGATACAATATTATCTAAGTAAACAGGAAGTGCATTGTAATCAACTTCCAAAACAATAGAAATGACAGAGATATCTAGCTGGCTGGACAGTCACCCAAAAGTCTCCTGTACTGTTGGGGCATCCATCTTCAGCCTACAGGCCCATAGTATCCAGCAGACTTTCCCATGAAGCAGAAAATTTCAAAGACAGATCTGCCTATACTGGCAATTTATCAGTCACTTTCTTTTGTGTCCTGCAGAATATCTGGCAGTTCTTCCATAAAACAGAAACCCTGAAGGACCGTCTCACCTTTAGGCAAGTTCAGCAGTCATTTTTTTTTTTGTGGGGCCTGTAGGTCCAATTCATACAGCATAAGGTCAAGCAGTCCAGGCAAGAGCAGTTTCTTGCCTAAATGGCTTGCAAACTTTATAAGGAGGTTTTTAATGCCCACCATCTTCTTGAAGTAGATTGATGCAGCCAAGAGTAGATATGTTTCAGTATCAAGTTCTAAGTTCTTAAAGCATTTTAAATGCCATATTCTGAATATCTTTTAAAGGTTCGGAGATTATCTAGCTAACGGAAATACATCTCTATATATCTAGAAAACCTAACTAACATGATTACAAATTTGATAATTATAGATTACTATCTATTTACCTATATTTCTTAATTATAAATTACATTTTTAATGAGATGCACAAACACAATACCTTAATTAAGAGCAGAAATGTGCATATAACAAAACTGACATTGAATTTGTATCAATAGACAAAGATCTATACCAATTCAATGTATTTATCGCTATAGCATATCCCTGTTTTAATGTAAAGAAACATTTATAACTAATCATCTATGGAATTTGGGCATAGTTCTCTCCAAACTGCTTCCTGGTTTTTGTTGTGCAAAGTAATTTTGGGGTTTGCAGAGACTTTTCAGAAGGTCTTGGTCCATCAAACCACATTAGTCTGGAAGGAATCTACAGGTTCTCATCTTCTGTGGAAACAAAAGAAGAACCTCTTTTCAAAGCAACAGATCCTTAGACCCAAATTTTGAAGTCAAGCCTTTAAAGTATATATGCTGGTTTAGCTTAACAGCCTCTATAATGAAATATCTCTGTGTACTTAGCTCATTTGCAGTCAAAAATCTCAAAGAAAGTACAATAATATGCATAGTCCAGACACTCTGTATATATCCTGTCTTTATGTGGCTTATTTTTCTTACTGCATTATTTTTTCTACAAATTTCATAGTTTAATATTTATTTTATTATCTTTAATCCTTTAATCTATGACTGTCTGCTCTCTTTTATATTACTTTTACTGTCTCTTTACTCTTTTTCTTTTCTCTCCCAAGCCTACATACACTTATCCAACACTGTGACCCATTTAGTGGTCTTTTTATTTGAATCTGTCTTTATTGCATATCTGTAGTAATTTTCTAACCAGGAACATTTAAAATTCTAAACAGCATCGCTGGACCAATTCTGTAGTCTTGCCTGTTGGCTCCACACATTTCAACAGGGCAGAGTCATGTTGGCTGCCTCTGAGAGTTATGCATATTGCCCCAAGTTCCAGGCACACAGTGGGTCTATATTGTCATTGAGCAAATTGTAGCACTCTGCTCACAAACCCCATTTAAATGCTCCATAGCCAGACCTCCCAAAAGAATCAGAGCCTTTTGTGATGGCAAACCAGGAAGTCACTGTTTTTTAAAAAGCCACTCAGTTTTTCTAGCACCTCTTTTAAAGGAGTTGCCTCTCTGCTTGCCACCAGCAAACAGAGCAAGAAGCTGCATTAAACTCTGTGTTCTGTGTCTACAGTTTCTTCCCAAGCTCTCTCAGGTTTTAAGTGGATTTAGTTGGCCACGTTGGGTGCCAATTTGTATCCAGAGGCTGTTAGTTTGCTTCGAGCTGCTCAGATTCGAAATAATAACATAGAAACTATGTTATTTGCAATACTGTTTGGCCAATAGCTTAAGCATCTTTCTAGCTAGCTCTTATATCCTAAACTAAGCCATTAATATGTGCATCACCATTAGGTCGTGGCCTACTAGCAAAGGCTCCAGGGGAGGTGTCTGTCTCCTGTCATGGGTATATTGCTTTCTCAGGGAAAAATGTTTCTGCCTACTCTCTCCTCTATTTACTTAGAACTCCTGCCTTGCCCTATTCTGCCAAGCCTCTGGCTAAAACAGCATTATTCATTAACCAATAAAAGCAACACATAGAGAGAAGGACTTCCCACACCAATGCTCTCTTGGAATTTTTTCTATTATTCTCTTGGTGGCTCTTTAATACACTTAGTAATTTAAAAACCCACATTTGGTTATGTTCTTAGTGGCAGCTATGTTGCCTGTGGTTGGAGACAGAGTAATGGACTCCAAACATACCTATGCTTCAACATCTAGAACCTGTGACTGTTTCTATCTAACAAGGCAAGAAGAATCGAAAGCTGTGGATGAACTAAGGTGCTAATTAGCTACTCAGCTATGGGGATTGTCACAGATTGCCTGTGCTTCGTGTAATCAATGCACTGGTGGAGGTTAAAGAGGGAGGCAGGAGAGTCACAGTGATGTGGTGAAAGGTATGCTGTTACAAAAGATGAAAAACAGTCGAGAGCCTTAAAGGTAGACAGCAGCCAGAGGCTGGAAAGAGAGGTAAAACAGATTCTTAGAGCTACCAGAAGTGTAGCTCCGTCACTGCTCCGAATTTACATCAGTGAAGTCCACTCTGGATATCAGACCACAACTATAAAATAATCCACTATGCCCTGTTAATTCATTGGGTTTATAACTCACAACATCATTCATGGGATATTAATATAGCTTGCCTGACTAAAAAAAAGAATAGAAATTATACCTTCTTTTATAATGAATGAAAATGTTAAATATATGACAGTACTATCTCAGTATTTCCAATACGGTAATCATGTAATGTAATTATTCAAAATCTTATACTATTGTAATTATTCAAAATCTTATACTATAAGATGACATAACTTAATAAGCTATCGTGGAAATAAAGGATAATTTTATTTGATTTAGTTTTTGACAATATTTTGAGTACTGATTTATGCTATTTATGTGCTAATTTAAAGGGAAAAGACAAATTTTTCCAAAGAGTATGCAAATATGCTTATTTCTGGCAAAGTGATAGAAACTGACTTTTTTTCTTCTCTTTTTGCTGGCTGTCTTCCTCCATGGTTGTAGCTAAGAATGGAATGGAAATTTTTGCTAAAAATATGATCTTGGCATTTTTAGCAAATAGGAGCTAAATAACCATAGCTTTGATCATTTATTGCATATGAGTGCTTATGAGAGTTTTTACGTTTGCTTAAATAACATTGCTAAATAAAATTATTCTTTAAATTAAAACCAAACCTGATCTATTTAAAGTGTGCTAAGTTCCTTGGCGTTAACACTATATATTTACTCATGGCAGCTGCTAATCCTGAAAACTGGCACTGAGCCTGTGAAGAGCCTGGGACTGGAATCCTGAGACTCAGTAGGATGAGGGAAGCTTTTCTTCCAGACAGACAGGATGCATTTTTACTGTGATGCTTTTTAGAAGCTCAAGAAACAGAGAGACATGCAGTGTTAATTTGGCATCCTGTAAATATAACATTTAGGGAATTATCATTTTTATTTCTGCCAACTATAAAAATAGTTTTCTCTCTAGTGGATAACAACTTTTATTTGTTGATTTTAATTTTTCTTATACTTTCTTTTCTCATACAATATATTCTAATTATTGTTTCTCTTCCCTCCACTCCTCCCAGTTTCTTTCCAAATCCCTTTCCTTCTTGTTCCACTCTCTTTCTGTCTCTCTTTAGTAAAGAACTGGCTTCTAAGAGATAACAACCAAACACAACAAAATAAAATACAAAACGAGTCAAAAGCTGTGATATCAAAGTTGGACATGACAACCCACCAGAAGGACAAGAAGCTCAGGCTTCTTATTAACTCTTATAACTGATATTAGCCCATTATTATAGTATGTGTTAGCCAGATGGCTCGGTACCTTCTTCAGCGGGGCAGGTCACATCTTCCTTCATCCGTGTCTGGACAGGCCTGGGGAAAGAGCGTCCTTCTTCCCAGAATACACCTGTTCTCATTGCCCCACCTCTACTTCCTGTCTGGTTGCCCCACTTATACTTCCTGCCTGGCTACTGGCCAATCAGCAATTATTTAAAACATAGTTGACAGAATACAGAACTGTCCCACACCAGTTTCGAAGCCATTTGAGGTTCTTATATTAAATGTTCTCAATTTAGATCTGTTTTCCATTTTTAATTGTTTTATTTGCTTTTCTAATATCAAGTTTCTTGAGTTCCTTATCTATTTTTGGAAATTAGTATCCAATGGATGTGGATTTATGGCTGGGTCTTCAGTTTTGTTCTGTTGGTCAATGTATCTATTGTTATGCAAAGACCATGTGAGTTTTATTACTACAGCTCTGTACTACAGCTTAAAATCAGAGACGGTGGGACATCCTGCAGTTTTTTTATTATTCAAGATTGTTTTTGCTATGGTGTTTTTTTTTTTCCTTTGAAGTAAAGAATTATCCTTTTAAGGACAGTAAAGAACTTTGCTATGATTTTATTGGAATTTCTTCTAATCTCTAGATTGGTTTGGGTAGAATCACCATTTTTATTACGTTAAAACTACTGGTTCATAAGCATGTGAAATCTTTCAATCTTCTGATATCTTCTCCAATTTTTTTCTTCAAAGACTTGAGGTTTTATCATACAAATCTTTCACTGCTTGGTTAGAATTTTGTATTAGTTGAGACTACTGTGAAATATATTAATATTCTGATTTCTTTCTCAGACTGTTTGTCATTTGTATATAGGAAGGCCACAGATTTTTTTGAGTTAATCTTATTTCCAGCCACAATGCAGAACGTGTTTATAAGCTGTTTCTTAGTAGAATTTTAGGATCACTTATATATACTATCATATCATCTGTGACAGTGAGGCTTTGATTTCTTCCTTTTTAATTTTTAATACCTTGAACTCTTCCAGTTGTCTTATTGCTCTAACTGAAACTTTAAGTGCTATATTGTATAAATGTTGAGAGACTGAACAGACTTTTCTTGTTACTAATTGTAGTGGAATTTGCTTTGCGTTTCTCTCCATTCAATTTGAAGTTGACTATAGGTTTGAGTAAGTTGGTTTTTTATTATGATTATGAATGCCCTTTGCTATTGCAGGATATTTGATCACACTGTGAACCCAAGATTTTATAATTTAATGGGAAAAAACTTGCTACTATCTGTGGTGTGACTCAGTCATATCGCACATCTTTAATTCAAAAGCTTTCTGCTTGAATTTTAAACACAATTAGATAAAATCAATCTGAGGTCAAGAGATGAGTAAGCAACCAACTGAGAGAAAAAAAAACAGAAAAACTATGTCAGAAGGACAGAGAGAAATGCACAGGAAGTAGAAAGGAAGGATACCATGTTGGGAGAGATTTATGTGAGAAGGCATTGAAGAAAGAGCTCCTACTGGGATTAATTGTGGAGGAAGAAGCACATGGGTGCTTTCTTTGTCTCTGAGCTAGCAGGTTTTCCCACTGGCATCTAGCTCATGAGTCCTTATGGATAAAATAGAATGGAAGAGTCTTAGCTAAAAACAAAACCTTTCATCTCTAATATCTCATGGTCTTTTATCATGTTGGATTTTGTCAAAGGCTTTTCAGGATACTAATGAGATGATTATATGTGTTTTTGTTTTGTTTTAGTTTTGGTTTTCATTTTATTTATATGGTGAATTACAGTGACTTGTTTTTATGTGTTGAATCATTATTGTATCTCTGAAAAGAAGCATGTTAGATCATGGATGCTCTTTTTGGTGTGTTCTTGAATTTAGTTTGCAGGCATTTTGTTGAGCATTTTTGCATCTATGATCATAAGGGAAATTGGTCTGTAATTATCTTTTTTGTTGATTCTTTAAGTGGTTTGAGTTTCAGAGTAACTGAGGCCTCATAAAATGATCACAGCAATGCTCCTTATTTTACTATTTTTTTGAAGAATTTGAAAAACGTTGATGCTAATTCTTCTTTGAAAGTCTGGTAGAACTCTGCAATAAAACCTTCTGGTACAGATCTTTTTCTGGTTGGGAGACATTTAATGATCTATTTCACTAGAGGTTATAGGTTTGTTTAAATTATTTACCTGATCTTGATAAAGTTTTGGTAAGGGATAACTCTCAAGAGAAATTTTCATTTCTTTTAGATTTTTCCAATTTGGTAGAGGACAGATTTTTAAAATATGTCTTTATGATTCTCTGATTTTTTTTTGTATCTGTGTTTATGGTACCCTTTCCATTTCTGATTTCATTAATTCAAGGTAGTTTTGATTAAGGTTTCTCTTTCTTGTTGATTTTTCTCAAAGAACTAATTCTTTGTTTTATTGTTGTTATTGTCATATTATCTATTTATTGTTTTCTCCCTCAATTTTATAATTTCTTCTTGTCTACTAATGTACAGTTTGCAACAAAAATGTGACTTCAAAATTTTTCTACTTTTCTCTCCTCTTTCCTAACTTCTTACTTATGACCTTGATCTCTCTCAGATCTGCTCATAAATAATTTGATTATATACATATATATATATACAAAATATATGTATTATGTGTTTTTGTGTGTGTGTGAGCATGCATGTGTGGAAGTGTGTATTTTCCTTTCTTCTTTTCATTTTATTCCAGAAGTTATATATTCTAGAATTGTAACATACTATGAAAAATAAGAATCCCTAGAAAAGCAAGAAATAATGAAAAGTGATACTACTTCTGCTGTTGAAATAAATTTGTTTGATATAGTCATTTTGGGGAGCATTGATTTCAAAGAGATAAATTTCAAAGCTGCTTGATAGCAAGAAGAAATGAAGTAATGAGTTTTTAAGTTGTGATTGGAAGGAAACCTCCTTCCTTTGTCTTGACACATATCAGTGCTTTTTTAAAAAAAGTTAAAATAATTTAGGTGGAATCTGGATTTTACTGTATGTAGATTGAATGTATTTGAATAAATGTCCAACTTCTGTAAAATTTTATCCAAAAACCAGAAAATAGTTATGTGAAATCCTTTATATGCTCTGATATGAATCATCTTGGTTATTATATTTTATAGTATAGTCTATAATAGCAACAAGAATGGCAAATGAAGAAAAAAATCAATGCACTTCATCTACAGAAGAGTTTGTAGGATCCCACTTGCTTGAAGTTTTAAGCTATTATTCAGAAATCTTTATGAAAAGGGATTTGAAGACATGCATTTTGTTCTCAAGAAGTTGCTGATAAACAAGGTTGATGATGAGTGGGCAGTTCCTGTGACTCCTGGAAGTTGCCATGACATATGTAGATATCAAGCTAATGCCACCACAGTAGAGAAGGATCCTAAGATGCACCCAAAGGCTTAAAGAAGAAGTATTGGAATGAAGTCAGAAACGAAGTGGACAGGAACGTATTTTAAATGGGAGAAACATATCTAGGCAAATTCATGGTGAATTCTCGATAGCAGTATCCACGGTTTAAAGCTGTGGTGCGTGTGTTATCTAGGTCTCATTTTCCAATGATATTCCCACAGGATAAACAGAATTTCTTCCTCACTGACAAACACGTCTGTAATGATGGCACCTGAGCTGTCTAATCACAGCAGCAAGCCAGACGCTCAGGAAAACAGATGAAACTGGAGGTGTTAAACTTTGACCACGCTTATATGTGCAGATATAGCCATGGAAATAGCATAAAACAATGATTTGAGAAATTTTCCTGTCTTTTTCAATTTTGATACAATTATGATTGGCAATTATATTATATTTTCCTCCATAGCTGTCATTTTAAGAGACCAGTGTGTACTTCAGTGACTTACTTCAGAACTTCCCCACAAGCTTTAAAACAGTCCATTAACCTCGTACAATTTTGGATTTTAAATTGATGTGTCCAGTTAAATAAAACTATTCTTTATCCACCATTATCACCAATGACACTTTTAAATAAAGCATTTTGAATTGTACTTTGAAATGAAGCTGTAGGTCTCTTTCAAATTTTACCATGTAATAAAATTTGTGGTTCAAGGTTTCTACCAAATAAATGGGCTTGGCTTGAAGACATGTCATGTCAAACAGGAATTTCCACATCTTAAAGCCCCACAGGACTCTGTCTTGATGGAATATAAATTATGCCTTTATTATTCAGAAGGCTGTTAAGAACCAGGTGACTAGGTTAGGCTGCAGTGAAGTATAAAATATAAATGTCATCATCATTGTATAATTGTCTTTTTATCAACAAGAGAAATTCATGAGTACAGATTTTAAAAATATATGTTTTTTTGATATCACATCATAATTATTTTATTTGGAATAAATTTTATGATACACAACTTTTAATTTCAAAACTCAGCACATCTCTATGTTTAATGCCTCTATTTCTCATGAATTTGACTTTGACATTTAAAATGATCCACTATTTTATACAAAGTTCATTTACTTTATTGTGATGATCATAACATGTTTAATAATATTTTATATACTTGATTTATAAATTAATCTATAGAATTTTCTAATGTGGGTTACTTCACACAGTAAAGTAGAAATCTTAGTTTAGGGACACAATGTTAACTCTATAAGAATTAATTAAATTTATAATAGTAGGTGAAAACTTAAATTGTGATAATCAAGTCTAAAATTGAACCATATGCAGAATTTACAATTCTGAGTAGTATTATAAATCATATTTCCTTTTAAACTAGGTAACAAAAAATTCTCTATTTTGCAATTTAAAAAAATCAGTCTTATTCTAAGGTAGTTTGGGTTCCAGGCCAAAGAGAACTTGGGAAAATTTTGTTTGAGTGAAAGTCTCACAGCTGGAAAGAGTCCAAGTGATCACCAAAGGATATGTTTTCTGCCATCCACCTCTCCACCAAACCATTTCTTGTAGGTTGAAAATAATAAAGATTTTGCAAGCCCCACGAGGTCTTTTTTGATCCATGAATGAAGTTACCCTAGATTCATAAAACTGAAGTCTCACTTCCTTTCCACCACTGAAACTTAAAACCCTTTCATTTATTGGTATGGAATAAGGAAAGTCTCCTAAAATTGTCAAAACTTGATATTTTATGAAGTCAGTGTCAGTATATGCCAAGAGTTTTGATTTCATTTCAGTTCAGAATGATGTAAAAAGCAATACAGCAAGGTAATAGAAGTGATTAATTAAAATAAAGTATCAGTATTTACATAGTCCTCAAATCACCTTTAAAGTTCCTTTGAAGAAAAAAAAATGCTTTCTTGTTTTTATCATAAAGATTTTTTATTGATATTTAAATATTTAGAATGTAGGAATTCCTGGAAAATTAAGGTACTTGATTTTTATACCTTTTTACTATGCTAAATTAGAAAATAAGAGCAATCTTTAAAATTATACTTCATCTTTTAGCCCATGCATTTACTTATAATGCTGTTGAACTATGATACCTGGAATATTTCTTCTACAGAAAGGTACTAAAAGTCGAGAATAATCCATAGAAACTTCTGTGTGCCTTTCACACTGACACAGTAGAAAACTAAATTGCTGATGCACCTTCATACATTCAGCTATGGATGATTAATTCATAGTTTGTCTCAATGCAAAAGCAGATCTCCATTTACAATTCCAGATCTTGTGTTCCAGATCAACTATGTCTGCTAGTGTGTGCATCTGTGTGTAATTTTGGAGTGATTTTCTTATTGTAAAATTGAAAATATAATTGAGATTTATTTTAGGTAGCCATATGAGCCAAAGGAAAAAACGGAAAAAGCACAAGGTTTACACCCCAACCATCACATTGATCAGGTGAAAACGAATTGACCCAACATGTTTTTGCCATGGACTCTTAACCTGTGTGCACACAGAAAGTATATTAGGCTGATGCTCAGAGTATCAGTTCTCATTTTCAGGGTAAGATAAGATACAGAGCAATGTGCAGATGATCCTTAATGCTTGCTTTAAATAAACCTCTTCTTCTTTCCTGTCTTAGCATATTTTTAAACCAGAGTTCCTTTTTTTTTATTGAAGCACCGTTTGGTCAATAGCTTAAGTGTATTTCTGGTTAACTCATATCTTAAATTAACCCATTTCTATTAATCTATGTATTGCCACGTGGTTGTGGCTTACCGGCAAAGTTCTGGTACATCTGTCTCCTGCAGGCGGCTACATGGCTTCTCACTGACTCTGCCTTCTTTCTTCCATCATTCAGTTTAGTTTTCCCACCTATCTCTATTTTTTCCTGTCATAGGCCCATGCAGCTTATTCATTCATTAACCAATAAGAAACACATACACACAGAAGGACTTTTCAAATCATCCATGTAATCAGCTTTCCTCCCTCCTCACACAATAGTAGGAAACCTGTTTGTGACCATATGTCATCCTGAGATAAAGCCATGCTCACCCATCTGAATTTTTTGAAGATTGCTGTTTCTCCTCTTTTAAAAAATTTATTAGAATTAAAAAAATACCAATCCAAGTTTCTACTCACTCCCCTCCTCCCATTCCCTCTATATACCCTCCCACTCCACAACCAGCCAATATTCAGAGAGGGTCAGGCATATTGCTTTGTGGAAAGGTTCAAGGCCCTCCCTACTATATCTAGACTGAACAAGGTATACATCCAAAGAGAATAGGATCCTCAAAAGCCAGTACATGCAGTAGGAATAAATTCTAATGCCACTGCCAGTGGCCCCTCGGTCTGCCCAAGCAATTCAACTGTCAACCATATTCAGAGGGAACAGATTGGTCCTATGCTTGTTCCTTCCCAGTCTGGCTGGAGTTGGTGAGCTCCTATTAGTCAGGTAAACTGTATCAGTGGGTGAACCCATCATGGTCTTGACCTCTGCTAATATTCTCATTCTTTCCACTCTTCAACTGGACTTTGGGATCTTAGTCCAGTGCTCCAATGTAGGTCTCTGCTTCTGTTTCCATCAGTTCCTGGATGAAGGCTCTATGGAGATATTTAAGATATTCATCAGTCTGGCTACAGGGAAAGTCAAGATTGGAGCCCCTCTCCTCTATTGCTTAGGGTCTCAGGTGGGGTCATCCTTGTGGATTCTTGGGAATTTCTCTAGAGCCAGGTTTCTGCTAATCCTATAATGGCTCCCTCAATCAAGATATCTCTTTCCTTGCTCTCATATCTGTTCTTCCTCCATTTCAACTATCCCATTCCCTCAAGCTCTCCCCCAACTCTCTCCTTCTCCCCTTCCTTCTATCCCCTGCCCACATGCTTCCAATTTTGTCAAGCAATCTTGTCTGTTTCCAATTTCCAGGTGGATCTATATATGTTTTTCTTTCAGTTTACCTTATTACTTAGCTTCTCTAGGATTGTGAACTATAGGCTCAATGTCCTTTGTTTATAGCTAGACTCCACTTATGTGTGAGTACATGCCAGTTTCATCTTTTTGAGTCAGGGTTACTTTACTCAGAATATTTTTTTAATTCCGTCCATTTTCATGCAAATTTCAAGATGCCATTGTCTTTTACTGCTGATTGGTATTCTAATATGTAAATGTGCCACATTTTCTTTATTCTTTAACTGAGGGGCATCTAGGTTGTTTACAGGTTCTGGCTATTACAAATAATGCTGCTATGAACATAGTTGAACAAATGCCTTTTTAGTATGACTGAGCATCTTTTGAGTATACGCCCAAGAGTGGTATTCCTGGATCCTGAGGTAGGCTGATTCTCAATTATCTGAGAAGCCACCACACTGATTTCCAAAGTGTTTGTACAAGTTTGTGTTCCCACCAGCAATGAATGTGTGTTCTCCTTACGCCACATCCTCTCCAGCATAAGCTATCGTTGATGTTTTTGATCTTAGCCATTCTGACCGGTGTAAGATGGTATCTCAGAGTATTTTTTTGATTTGCATTTCCCTGATGGCTAAGGATGTTGAACATTTCCTTAAGTATCTTTTAACCATCTGACATTCTTCTGTTGAGAATTTTCTGTTTAGTTCAGCAACCCATTTTTTAATTGGGTTATTTAGAATTTTAATGGCTAATTTCTTGATCTCTTTATATATTTTGGAGATCAGAATTCTTAAGAGGGTTATTTTTTTTTTACCATTGTTTGCCTTGTTACAGAGGGAAGCAGGGTAGCAAAAAAGAAAGTTGAAGAAAAGACCTGGTAGACAAAGCCTGGAGAGATGATGGGTGGGCTCTGACGAGCTGTGGCTGAATGTCAGTGAGTCACCAGTGAGACATTTGCATTGCATCCCATTTCCCTAATATTATGTTGGAATTTGATTACTGACTGTCAAATGTCTCACTTGGCTTTCAGACTGCTCCATGGTTGGGAATGGTGATAAACAATTTTAATTCTAGTACTTGGAAGGCAGAAGCAGGTGAACCTCTGAGAGTCTGAGGTAACCCTGGTCTACATAGCCAGACCCGTGTCACTCATGGCAATATAGTGAGACTTTGCCTCAATACCAGTCAAACGACCAATCAAACAACCAGCCAAAGAACAAGGAAGCAATAACTGTAAGAGGAAATCTCAGAGAAAATGGGAAGAAAAAAGAAACTGTGATCTGAATTGCTTTCCACACCTAGCTTAATCAAGTCACCAGCTAGACTTGATTTTTCGTATTGAATGTTTCATGAAATTAAAAAGCTACAGCAGTACTTTATGTTTTAGAAGAATATCTCAGCAATAGCATCAGAGGAGGCCTATCAATTTCTAGCTCTAAGATAACAACTCCAATAACTTTGTCTCCCTCCCTGAAAGTGGCTTCTTAAAAAAAGATTATTTTTTGATTTCATGGCATTATAAAAAGGTCTGGTACTCTGAATGTTCAATAATAGGCATTTGAAATACATAATCAGAACATATGACACATAAGCAATAAGTAAAAAAATAAGACTTTTAGTATGCAATAACCTGAAACAACACTCCAATCTCTGGAAAATCTTAAGCTGTAAATCTCCCCTGTGTTTCCATAAGAATATGCAGGCTTCTGATATTACCACTGCTTCCCAGTAACCTAATCAAATTATTGAATACCTTTAGTTTTTCTTAGGCAGTAGATTTGAGAGCACACCTACAATTTCCCTGTCTGGGACTGTGAACTGTATACAGTCTGACTCTTCCCTTCCACAGCTGTTCTATGAACTCACATAATGGGTTTCTATGATGACCCCAAGGGAGCTGAGAGGACAGAAAGAGCTAAGAAAGGAAAAAGGATGAAAGAGGCTTTAAAAGATGAAATGAATGTTAAAAGATTCTGTAGGTCAAGAAGGCATATACAATATGCATTCACTTATTCTGCAGTATAGGGGCTTTTCAGTTAATTAAGCAAAGAGCCCACTTATTTTATAAATTGTTCAGGGAGCCTGTCAAACTTTGAGAAAAGACATCCACTTGATATTATCATCTGTTTATACAAAACGCTGGAAGTCGAATTGACATAATTTGCAATCTAGAATTGGAAGTCTAATAATTTGAGATGTTAGAAACGAATCTTCAATGCCCCATTCTCGATCATATGAATGTTATTTAGATATAAATAGATTGGAGAAGCAGTCATGTTCCTCACAGGTTCCAGAACACCATGTGTATGCATGCCTGGTGATGTCTCCTTGCACACTACTGATGCCTTTCTACCTAGTACTTTCAGGGCATGGTGAATCCAACATTCCGTTTTTCCCAGCTTCTATGACTCTTGCTTTGGTCCCTTTCCTCTGCCTTTCAGCACCTTCCTGTCCCTCACATTCTTGTACGGCAGAGAACAGCTCTCTCACATTTTCTAACAAGAAACACACACTGCAGGTCAGCAGCAGAGGTCACCTTCATGCTAGTGTCATAGGTCAAACAAGATCACTTACATTTTTCAGAAGTTCACTTCTCACTGGGTGGGATATGACCTTTTTCCTGTTCAGAGAAAAGCAACCACCCCAGATGTTCACCACCCCTTCTCCTCCTCTCTGGCTTTCTCTATTCTTTTCCTAGTTTGATGCCAAACATGCAAGCTTAGACATTAATCTTTCTGGCTATATTAAGCTAAGCTTTGAGAAGATGGTGTTTATTTCTACCTAAGACTTTTAAAACAAGAAAAACAAACATGCAATACTGAAAAACTGATATTTTTATATAGGATAAAACATGGGACATATATCCTCAATTTTAGGTTGAATGTGTTGTTCTAAAATTTGTGCTTTTTTTAAACATTTTGAAGCATTACTTATATACATTTTTCTCTGTGTCTGTGTTGCCATCTGTAGCCACATTTGTGAGATGTAATTGTTTGGTGACTCTGCCTTAAAGCTCTACTTCTTAAATGGCTGGTGTCTTTTGCTTCTTCACTGACTATCCCTAAACCCTTTAATCTTCTGAGACATTTTAGATTTGTTCATTAACTCCAGAGCAAGCAAATTAATGGGGAAGAGGACTTTTCCTTGTTAAAGACATGTCTATATCTTTAATATGAGAGTGAAGACTATAGAATTTATCCATCTAACCTTCTTTCTGAAGAGCAACCCTAGCCGACTGGTCACATGTCACATACTCTGATTGCATTATCTTAAACAGGAGACGTGGTTAAGGGGCTGATGGGAGATGAGTAGAGAAAAGAGCACAAGAGAGGCTTCTTCTCTCCATGGCTCCTGCCCTATAACAGGAAAGTAGGGATGGACCTCCTGTTGGAAGCAGCCACAGTGTACAGGGGACAAGTGAGAACATCCCATACAGCTCACACTCATTTATATAGTTTAGTGACATTTCCAGATATTTTAATTTTTAAATAACCTACGTTTCCCATCTCTTTTACATTCCAAAGTTTCTTTTTTTATTGAGTCCTGGAGTTGGAACAAAATAATACATCATGAAGCAAGGAATCCTGGCAAAAATATGCTACACCCTTTCTCTCCACACCTACTTTATTACAGAACACTCATATCCCATAAAATTCCATAACTAGCATGACTTTCAAAAACGGTTACTGTCTAGCTTTTCTTTTTAGAAGAATAAGCTTGTAAATTAAAATCACATTCCACTCGAGATGATTTCTTTTCAAAGATGTTTTGTTTATTCCACAGACAATATAGAAAATATTAATGATTCCTAAGATAAATACAATGATTTGGCTTGATAAGTTAATTTATATATATTACAAGATGAATTAATAGATAAAACAGAAAGCTTGTATCTACAATAATGAGTCTGCCAAAGCTCATGCAGTATTTACTCAAAGTATCATTAAATGATCATACTTCTACAGAAACAGGCCAGGAGTCTTGTCAATATTCTATTTTTGGATAGTTATTACCATTTGACACCTGAAGTTACTGCGTATGATCACACCCTGATGTTTAATGACCTGTACAGTTTTGTATCCCTGAACTCATTTCTCTATAAAAATGTTAAAACTTATTTTGTTAACTATGTTTTAAAAATCTCTGTGAAATCTATTTTTATATGTTAAACATTCCTGCATTTATCTGTTTTTAGATGGTACTGAGCTGCAAAACTTCTTGAAGTCTTTAAAAGTTTCATGGGTCCTCAGCCATGTGGTTAAATAGTCCTGATTCATCTCTGCATTTCTATACATATATTTTCATAGTCCTTTTTGCAAAGTAATTTATAAATGGCAACTCATGCTATTAATTGTAAAGATCTTGAGAACTACTTGCCTGATTTTTCTCATGTGCTCAGGTATTAAAAGTATTTAAATTTACTTTTGTATGCAGTCAACATATGCTTTTAGATTATCATCAATGACACTTTCAGTTCAAGACATGAAATCACTGAAGCAATATTAATGTGAGAAAGATTTTAAACATGCAGTTGTTTCTTGGAACATAAGAACTCATTATTCTATTGAAGTAGGATGCCGCTTGTTTGCTCCCGGCTGCTCAGCCTCCCAAAACAACCACTCAGAAACTGTACTAATTAAATTACTGCTTGGCCAATCACTATGGCATATCACTAGCAAGCTCTTACATATTAAATTAACCCATTTCTATTAATTTATATAACACCACAAGGTTCATGGCCTACCAGCAAGGTTCCAGCTGGCAGTTTTTGTCTTTCTTCTCTGGAAGCTACATGGCATCTCTTGACTCCACCTTTTTTTTCTCCCAGCATTCTGTTTAGTTTTCTCCACCTAGCTCTACTTTACCCTGTCACAGGCCAAGGCAGTTTTTTTTTTATTTACTAACAATAAAAGCAACACATATAAAGAAGGATGTATCACACCAGTCTATGCTTTTTAACTTAGAAATCCTGCATGTGAGTGTGTGAGAAAGAGAGCGAAATTCAAGTGATTCTTAAGTTCAACTGGTAATAATGCAGCATTATTACCCAAAGTCATGGCATGGCTATAGGTAAATCCCTGGAAAATGGCTCTTCACAGAAGAAGAGTGTCTGCTGTTTTTTGGCTTCAGACTTCAGTTCCATAATTTCTGTAACTTTTCTTTCTTTCTTTTTTTTTTTGGCTAAGCCATGTTACAGAATGTCATCCACACCTTTATGACTTTCTAATTTCCTACAGGAGGTTTGCTATTTTTCATGTAATTTCATGGTAGAATAATAGCTTCTTCCATTCATCGGATGAGGTGGCACTCTGTACTATTCATATTAAAATGTAGTAATGTGTGTTACACGGCAATGATATTAATCAGGAAAAAAAAACTTTCTTTCCTTTGTACACTATTTTCTTGTTTTTCTCTTAGAAACTCTAGTATACCTATACTGGATAAATTTTCTTAAAAATTTTCAAGTTTTCCTCCTAGATAATAATAAATGATATGCATGACAACCATTCATGTAAAAGATTGAATATGTTGAAACCAGTGTGAAAAATCGATGTTAGTTAGTTGCTACACTGGGGATATGATTGGAAAAATACAGTTGGACTACAGTGACATTAATTTAATTTAAATTTTGCTGGTGAAGACACCTAACCATGTTGGCTCTTACAAACTTTGACTCAGCCTTTTCCCTATTGCCCTTAATATGCTGTTCTCTTTACTGACATCTTTATGAACCTACTGTCTCTGTGTTCAAATCCCACCTAGCTTCCCATGGCTCAACCCAAATACTAAACATGCCTTTAAGCCTTCCTAATCAGCATTTGCTACTTCTACATCTATCTCCTCTATTCTTTACTGAAAGGTAGAAGTTGTTTTGATCTAAGTTGTCAGATATCCCAGTGAAAAACTCACAGTAAAAACCTGATGGATCTGAGAGGTGGCGTGGGAATGGACCAATGACTTCCTTTTTTGCTGAGGACCCAGCAAGCTTGTCTCTCCACATGTCTCAGATCAATAAACCCTGTGAATCTCTTAAGTTCTTCTTTATTACTTCCTGTGTGTCTCTCTACCATTACCCATGGGCCTTTCATAGCTCTATGGCTACTTCTTATCAACTAGTCACTAGCTCCACACCCTGATGCAAAGTCAATTTTATTAACGGAGTCCTAGAGTTTCACAGTGTGACCAAATATCCTTCAACAGTAAAACTGCCTTTTTCCTTATAAATTCCATGTTTATAGTCAGTCACTCAAAAACTTATAGTTTCCTTCTCTATGACATTGTTTACCCGTATCTTCTCTGTCTTATATGCCACCATCTGTTATATAAGTAGAAACACAAGTTGAACACATACCTATTTTTGCAGAACTGGAACTATTCAAGGCTGTCTTTGAGGCCCTGATGGTAGGACAGAGGTAACCTAGCTCTGTGACCTTGCTCAGAAGTGGACTTGGCAAGACTAGTCTGGGTCCAAGGTATTGGTCTTGAAGAAGGAAATGCTTTGGTTATTGGGAACTAGGGTTTCTCCTTGAAGAGACTGGATTCCCAAGGCAACACTCTGCTTTGTCTGTAATGCCTGTGTTCCTTTGTGCAACATTGATTGATTATCCCCCTCCTAACTCCATCCCATTATATGATGAATTCTGCTCACTCTCTTGAATTTCTCCCTGAAAACTACATAAGGCATTGTACTTCTCAATGTGCTTGACTGACCTAAGTCATAGCTTACATAAGATTTTCCAATTCAGCTTTTATCTCTTCTATCTTTTTTAACATCCATTGATGTCTCCCAATGAGGATCCTGTCCTGATTAACCTGCTGGTCCATGTCACCTTTTATCTGTGGAACTGTGAGGACACCATAGTTCTCAAGAGATGTTCTTGTAAGAAAAAAACATTAGTATTTTGTCCTAGACGTGTTGCTGAGACAAATCTAAACAATATGATACAGTGCATCAAACAACATAATTGTATCACATCTTGTGAAAGTCAGAATGTGCTTGGAAATGAGAACTGAAGGTAAATCATACAAGTCATATCCTTTCCAGTGTTTCCAAAGAGTTTTAATCAGGAAACACCGAAGGAAGAAAACAGACTTGGATATTCCAGGCAGCCTTTTCAATTTCATTAAACAAGTACTGTAAAGGCTGCCAAAATGCCAACATAGCATGTTACGACAGACCAATTGCTTAGCATGCATGAGGCCCAGGGTGCAACTCCCACTAATACAAAAGGACTGTTTGTTATGTTATATGTTATGTTGCGTTATTCTGTGCTACATTACATTATTCTATGGTATGTTGTTATGCTATGGAATGCCATAATATAGTTTGCTGTTTATTGTATAGATATGATGATTGACAATGAATTTAGCTAATGATTTGGGTGTATATGTCTCAAGCATAAAATATAGACTTTATATGTCTGTAACTAAAAGGAAATTAAAAAGTAGCATTCAAAAAGAGACCTAACAGTTCTGTGTTGTAATAACACAGGTACCAGATATCAGTTGTAAAATGAGTTAACCCTGGAACTGATACATAGAAACTGGATACCTAGGGTCATTGCAAGGGAAGTTATACAGACTAAGATGGTGTGAGCAGTTAGAGAAAAAAATACAGTTCTGTGAGAATAAGAAAAAATGATGAATTAGAGAGAGCAAAAAGATATCATAATTGTAGATGAGGCGTTTATATTTCAACCCAATGAAAATGGTGTTGTCTATATCTGGAAATAAGTGACGGGCTTGATAACAGAAAAAAATGGAGTTTGGTCATGGTGATACACACCCATGATACCAGAAGGAGCATGAGAGTTGTGTTCCTTGTTGGAAGACAGCTGGGGTTACAAAAAAATGTGAAGGCAAATAAAGAAAAACAAAAGCACCACGAGAGTGGATATGAAATCGATCAGACTTGGTGAATATTTGACTGGTGAAAAGACAGGTCCTGAGAAGAGAAAAAAGCAGGCCTGCAGGGCTACATGATTAAATAAAGTGCAGCCATTGAACTAATTAAATGTTTTATCATTAATAAAATGGTAAAGAAATTAAATACCATATTATTTGCCAGCAAAAGTATAGAGATTTTATATTCTATGTTTACTATTAATAGTCTATGTGCTAACTAAGTTCTAAATATTAATTTATCAAAAATCAGAAGACAGAAATTCTTATGCTTCTTTTAAAAAATTGGCTCAACACTTCCATTTAATTTTCATATTTTGTTGACTTACCTTACTGATGGCATTGCCTTTCAAGGGGAATCTTCTCATCAACGGACTACAATGCTTTCTTTGAGCATGACAATCAGCATCACCCTAGGAATAATAATGAACAAATCATAACACATTCTTGATAGTTTAATATCTATAATTTGTTCTTTACACAATGCTTATTCACTTTTGTCAGTCTCCTACTACCCTGTCAACCTTTTAAAGTGCATATTATTATATTTCCATAGGTAACAAGAGCTTCATGTAAATATACTTAAAGTGAATACTTTCATAATTATTTAAAAAGTTTTGACATATTCACACAATAAAGGTGCCTGGGGAGGGTGACAAGGTGGTTATATTCTTATCTTCTAAGTTGTCTTATTCTTGATTTCATGACCAAATACATCACTAACTTGTCTGTGATTACCTTGTTTTAATTCAAGAAGGAGGTGAAACTTTTCTTTGAAATGCAGGATTAAACTGCATTCATGAATAATTAGAGGCAAGAAATTTACCATGGTGTATGGTAACAGCCCCATTTCTTTTAAAATATTTGATTTGAGAAAAAAGGCCACTTGAAACTATGTTTTATAATGTCAATAACTGCATTGGAAAATTTATCATCACCTATGATTTCTATAGGTTTGCTCTTTATAAATATTACAAATATTTTCTATTTTTATTGCTATATATCTTTTACAGCCCTTGTCAGTGTGCCTGGTCTTTAATGATATAATTTTAGAGGTTTCCTGCACATTCCATCTTTAACAAAGTGTAAAAATCCCCCAAAAGACTAGAGGTGATAGGTTAAGCTGGTTCCTTTATTCACTAGTTCAACAAATATATAACGTATACATACTGATTTGTGTGGAGGTGTATGTTTGTGTGTGTGTGTGTAGACACTGTGAGTAATGAGCCAAAGGAAGACACTCATGAGTCCCATCATGCAGAAATCCCATTAGATAATGTAGTCTGTAAAAAATTGTGACATACTCAGTTTCTCCTTAAAGAAACCATGGAAAAGAAAGATCAGTTAGCTGTGGTATAGATTTTAGGAAGTCTGTGGTAATATAAAGATGGAAGACAGACTACAAAGTACTATTTTGGGCTTCTTTCGGCACTGATTACTAGCTTAAGTTAGTTTGTGAATGTGTTACCCCTTTCTGTGGTAAGTTGTTTATTCTTCATGTTTACTAGTTCACAGATACTCAAATTGCTTAGTATTCCTATGCAATTTTTTTTGCAGTAGAGGGGATTCATACAGAATTCATACTTATAGTGTATCTGACATAGTTATAAGTGAACCATGTAACTTGATTGTGTGCTCTATTTCTGTTGTTATTATGTTTACTAGTACAAATTTATGTTCACTTTTGAGGTTTAATTTGAGCTATTATCTAAAAAATTACAAAAATCAACAAAGAGAAGAAACCCAGGGCAAAAGTACAGAAAATAATTTTAAGAAAATTATAGAAGAAAATTTTCTTTTCTAAAGAGAAAGATGCCTATCCTCAAGAAGCATAGAGATAATGAATTAGACAGGAGCAGAAAAGAAATTCCCTACACATAAAAATCAAAACACTAAATACAAATACACAGAATAAAGAAAGAATATTTAAAGCTACAAGGGGAAAAGAGCAAGTAACATACAAAGGAAGATCTATTAGAATAATACTTGACTTCTTAATGAAGAATCTAAAAGTGAAAATAGCTTGGACAACTGTTTTACAGGTTCCAAAATACCACAGATGTCAGCCAGACTATTATACCCAGCAAAACTTTCAATCACAGTCAACAGGAAAAAGGACACTTTATGTTAAAAGCAAATTTAAGCGATATTTATCTGCAAATATAACTATATATATATATATCTTTTGAACATCTGAGAATAAGGACATCAAGTGAAAACTAATCAGAAGAGACAGGGAAGGCCACTATATACTCACCCAAAAAATAAATAAACCAAGAAAACATTGCAATTGTAAACATATATGCACCAAATGTAAGAGTATCCATGAATGTAAAAGAAACTCTACTACAGTCTAAATCGCATATTGACCCTCACAAATTCATAGTGGGAGACTTCAATATTCTGCTCTCTCCTACAGATAGGTCATTCAAACAAAAACTAAGTGGGGAAAAGCTGTAGCTAACTTGTAATCAAATGAACCTAACAAAAATTTCTAGAAAACTTCACCCAAAGAAAACTACATCTTTTTCTTGACACCACATGGAACTTTCTTCAAAACTAATCACATGCTCAAACATAAAGCAATTTTCAGTAGCTACAAGAATTTTGAAATAATATCTTGCATCGTCTTTGACCACAACAGATAAAAATCAGATATGAATAACAACAGAAAGTTTACAAACTCATGGAAATTGTGCAACCCTCTGCTGAATGAAAAATGAGTAAACAAAGAAATTAAAAAGAAATCAAAGACTTTCTACAATAGAATAAAAGTGAATACACAAATATCCAAACTATGGGACTCAACAAAGACTCTTCTAAGAGCAAGTTCATAGTACTGCATACCTAGATAAAGAAACTGGAGAGATCTCACACTGGAAAGTTAATAGCATATTTGAAAGCTCTATAACAAAAAGAAAAAAAAAGGTGTAGTTGACAAAAAATAACCAAGTTTATATCTAAAATAAATTCATTCAATAGAGACAAAGAGAATGGCTCAAAGAATCAATGAAACTAAGATTTGATTCTTTGTGAAAATCAATAAGATAATAACCAAAGAAATGCAAGGAATCATAAGGATATACTTTTAAAAGCTGTACCGCTGAGCTATGGCAGTGCATGCTTTTAATCCCACCATTCAGGAAGACTGAGACAGGCAGATCTCTGAGTTGAAGGACAGCCTGATCTGTAGAGTGAATTCCAGGACAGCTGGGGATTCATAGAGAAATTCTGACTCAAAAACCAATAAATAAATAAATGAATATTAAAAAATAAAAGCTGTACCCCACAAAACTGAAAAATCAAAAAGAAATTGACTATTTTCTTGATACCACCTACCGAAATTAAATTAAGATCATATAAGACAACACCCAGGGAAACAGAAGATGTCCTCAAAAGTTTTGGGGATGTTATAGATAGAAAAAATATACCTCAACATAATAAAAGCTGTTTCCATCAAGCCCATAGCCAACATCAACTTAAATGGGGAAAAATGCAAAGCAATTCCTTTAAAATCAGAGTAAGACAATGCTGTACATTACATCAATACATATTCAATGTAGTACTTGAAGTCTGAGTTAGAACAATAAGAAAACTGAAGGAGATCAAGAAGATATAAAGTGAAAAGGAATAAGCCAAAATATTTTTATTGTAGATGAAACTATTGTATATATAACTTACCCTAAAAAATTCTACCAAGAAACTCTTTCAACTAATAAGCACTTTCAGCAAAGTATCTGGATACAAAACTAAGTCACAAAAATTAGTAGCTATTTTATACACAAATGGCAAATGGACTGAGATAGAAATCACCCTTTGCAATTCTGTACTAGCCTCAACTAATACAAAATATCTTGGAGTAATTCTAACGAAGCAAGTGAGAGACTTGTAGGATAAAAAGAAATTAAAGAAGATGTTGAATTAATCCTGAATAATGAAGAAACGCTAGAGGTATCACCATCCCCAATTTTTTCTGTATTATAGCGAAATAATAATAAAAACAGTGTAGTATTGGCACAAAAACATATATTTGATCAATAGAATCAAATTAGAATCAAATTGACACAGACTTAAATCCACCCATCTCTGAACACCTGATTTTTTTATAAAGAAATTAGAAGTACACAGTGGGGGGAAAATAAAAACCAACATCTTTAACAAATTTTGCTGGTCAAACTGGACAGTTGCACATAAGAGAATTTAAAAGATCAGACTTAGCATCTCTCCCAAAACTCAATTCTAAATGGATTGAAAACCTCAACATAAAACCAGATACATTGAGCCCCACAGAAAAATTGGTACAAGAAAAGACTTTTTGAACAGAAAACAATTAGCACAGGTAATAAGATCAACAATTAATAAATGGGACCTCATGGAACTGAAAATCCTCTACATGGCAAAAGAACACCGTCATTCGGACAAAGAATGGGCTAAGCTTTTTATCATCTACTACACCTCTGATGGGGGCTAATTTCCAAAATCTGAAAAGAACTCATAATTATATATCAAGAGAACAAATAACCAAATTTTAAATGGCGTACATGTCTAAACAGAGATTCCTCAAAAGAAAAAAATTCAAATGGCTGAGAAACACTTAAAGAAAATGGCAGCAAGACCTCATTTATGAAGAAAACACCTACAAAACACATTGAGTTTATAAAAATCTAGTAGTTGCCTACGTAGAGCCCTACCTATGTGCTACCGTTTTGGTCCAGGAAAGTAAACTCCTCACTACCAAGAGAGAAACATAAACATGAGCCCAGCCACAGGCCCTCTGGTTTAGAATGGTGTCCTGCCTGCATGATATGATGAGACAATGGCGAAACAGAGTTTGTGGGTATAACCAACCAAAATATGATGATTTAAAAACTGCTCCATAAGATGAGATGGAACCCACACCCAACATTGAATTGCGACCCAGAACCTAACACTACGTAGCCTAGAAACTCAGTAAAACTAAATACGACAGTGCTAAAACAAACAATAAACAATCGCAAAACGTAGAAATCAAATGACTTCTAAGGTCATTCTGCTGTACTAATAGATCAACGCCTTGTTCAGCCACCATCAGAGATGCTTTCTCCTGCACTCTATGCGGACTAGTACAGAAACCCATAGCAAGACAACAACAGGCAATGTGAGACCTTGGAACACTCAGCTTATAAATGGATATCTCTCTCCCTCCCCTCAGGGTTGAGGGATCTTGTGGAAGATGAGGCAAAAGAATATAAACGCCAGAGGAGATGCACACCACCAAAAAACCCAAGTCCTCTAAGACGACAAGATTGATTCAAATATGACCTCACAGACTCAGGCTGCATGCGTAGAACCTTCATGATTCTGCGCCAGGTGGGGTACTAGAAGTGAAGAGGGAAGCAGACACAAGAAGGTCCCATCCGTAACCTCAAAGCAATCTCCAACTGATAAGAAGTTTTTACGGGACTCTTGAGTATTTAAACAAGTGTCTCTTCTTGTATCTTCTTTTGGGCTCTTCTTCTTTTATGTGGATTTATTTTGTTTTGCTTTGTCCTACTACAAAATTGGTATGTCAATATGTGTTTTATATTATTATATCCTATTCTTATTATTAGTTAGAAAATGATTCTTTTCTAATTAGAGACGGAAAGGAGGTGGACCTGGATGGGAGGGGAAGTTTAAGAGAAGTAGCAAAAGAGAAAACTGTGATCAGTATATATTATGTGAGAAAGAAGTCCATTTTCAATAAAAGGGGAAAAAGAATGAATAAAAATGCTGCAAAGAGAGCCAAAGCTGTCAGGTACTGGAACAACACACTCAATTGCTCTGTGACTACCAGAGATTTGGAAGAGCTCCCAGCCTTAGAAGTTGGAGGAGCCTAGTGTGATACTTGCCAAAACTGTTGGAGGCCCTAAGGAAGTTCTTTCAAAGCCTTCTGTTTATAAAGATGGAGTTATTCTTTCTTCTCTATGTACAAGTTTTGCTTTTCATTTTCAAGGCCCATATAAATCCTATAATCTTTTACTTCAACACAGTTTATGATTTGATTTAAAGATTTATAAAGGTGATTCTAGAAATAATAAGAATTGAACTAAAGATCAAATTTATGTCAGTGTATTTATGAGAGCAGAAGAAATGCTAAGATCTGTAATCTTAACTATAAATGCTTATTCTCCTTTACTATGTAAATTCTTTCACAAATATGTAAGAAAATCGACATGGATGCCAGATCCCTTTCTTCACTAATTTGTAGCGTTTTTTTTTAATCCCTTCTCTTTTAAGGAATGCAAAACAGAGAAGACAACACAGTCTGCAGTTGTTTTTGTTTTGTTTTGTTTTCGAAGATGCATTCTGCTTTGTTTATTGAAAGGAAAGAGTTTTGATGAATGCTTCCAAAAGAACAGCCCTAGGTCAACGCATAAGATGGATCAAGTCACATTAACCACACAGTTGCACGCTAGACATGCTACAGTGAGGAGCAATGGAATTTAAAGTTTATAGGTTGTATTTATTGAGTCATTTTATTTCTGTGTAGAAAATAAGGATTTAGCCAAATTAATTTTTTTAAAAAATAGTTACTATTTATTCTCTTTCAATTAATTAATTAATTTTTAGTCTCTCTGATGAGTGGATGGGGTGGAGCGCAGGGAATGGGGAAGCAGGAGGAGAGGAGGGAGGAGGAACTGGGATTGGTATGTAAATAAAATAGTTACTATTTTTTTACAAAATAGATCGTGACCATGAGAAACCTAGTAGTAATAACCTAAGAGTCAAGATTTACACAGCAACTCAAAGATATCTACCATAGGTCCAAAAGCACTGATTTGACCCAAAATGTGAATAACTTAGTTTAATAATCCAGGTGTTCTCAGGGAAGCCTTGTATTCCACTGAAAGAGTAACTGGTAAGCTTCTATAAAGAACCCAGTCTAACATACCTAAAATTACTTTAGCTGATGTACCCAACATATTCGTAGATACTGGTATAGGAACTTGAGAAGTCCATGGGATTGGGATTGTTTGCAAATGTTCTCATGTTTTCACGTAAATATTCTTAGACATCCATATATTAATGACAAGTTCTCACAAATGTCAAGTTAAATAGATAGAATTCATTTCCAAAACAGAGCGTACACACCCTTAACATTTGACTGATCTCTGTGGACCTTAAGCTGACTAACAGAACCAAATAAAAACGTGAGCTAGTGCTTTATTTATTCGCTTGTTATTTATTTCTTTACTTACTGGTACAGTGTTGAACTTAGAGCCTTGCACATTATAGGAAAGAACTCTCTAGTTTAGTTACCTTCCCCACCAAGCAATTTAATATTTTCTTTTTGTTCTCAGACAGAATCTGGCTAAGTTACTCACACCAGTGTTGTCCTTGCTCAGGCAGGCCTTGCATTTCACAATTCTCATTTCTCAGGCGAATAACTCTCCTAACAAAGTAGCTTGGGTTGCAGGTGAATGACAACGACTCTGACTAATATTTGTAGTCTTACTGTATTCTAAAACAAGGCATATGGTGCCAGGAAGCTATTCCACTGTTTACTGTAGAAGATATAATGTTGGAACAGAGAAGCAAGACTCGTTTGCCAAATAGAAGACAGTTCTAGATAAAACCAGTAGAAAAGTTGGTCTTGCTCTTAGTCATGTAGTACAATAAATTAAATGTATTTCTATGGTGTTGTGCTCTTTAGACTTACATTAAAGCATAGAATTTATTATTATTATTTATTATTATTGTTGTTGTTGTTATTTGGAAATCACTGAATTAAAATAATTCACATACAGAGCTTTTTACAAATTAATGTCTATACAGAATTCATACACAATTGCCTGCATTCTTTGAAATAATAGCAATATCCTGCAAAGACCAGTAGTTTTCATTAGTAAATTGGGTGTTCAGACTTCATAAGGATAACTAAATGAATTGAGGTACGAATAAAGAATTCAGTAAAGACTGAAGGAAATTTGGTTTTAAAAGAAACAATCTTGAGAATGAAGGAAAACAATGGACTAAAAATATTAAAATGGTTATTTAAGAAATATAAAGGACATTCTCCATACATATTTTATTGTACATGCAAGGAAATTGAGCCTTTATGAATTTAGAATGATTTTTGTCATTTTTGACATACAGTAAAATTACCAGACCTTTGAAAAGGGTTATTGATGTGCTCTTGTTTTCAACTGAAACCCAGAAGTAAAAATGCCGTCAACTATAATTATATCTATGTTAATGTAAAGAAAAACATGTTAGTTCTTTATGTAAATATAGTCCAGGTTTGGCATTTATATTAATTGTTAATCAATAAGTGAAATAGCATAGATATGTTCAATATGCAAAATTAAAATTAAAATTATTTTAGTGGACTGAAATATCACTATCTCTGGTACTAATTTGAATCCAAAAAATTACTTTGTTATATTTCTTAGATATGGAGCTACTCATAATATGTACTGCTTTAGTATCTGTGGAAGAAAGCATGAAAATTAAAATTTCTATACCAGTAGGCTTTTGTTTTCAGTTAATGCAATCACAGCTTTTAAATGTCTGTATCTTTGCATAAACATAGACACTAATTTTAATTTTCTAATTTATCTACTATTTCAAGTAGATACAAACTCTGTGTCCACTGGGCAGTGGCGAGTGATCCATGCCTTTAATGCCCCAGCACTTGAGAGGCAAACGCATGCAGATCTCTGTGAGTTCGAGGCCAGCCTGATTTACAGAGTGAATTCCAGGACAGGAGGGCTGTTACACAGAGAAACCCTGTCTTGAAAAAACAAACAACAAACAAACAAAACCCACTACTACATCCTCTTCTCTGAGAATATACTGTCGTAAAGATCCATTAACAAAGCCATCATTGCAGTGGATCATAAAGTTGTATAGTATTATAAAAAACTATAAAATTTAGATACCGCTGAATAATTTTCCTAGACAGAAATAAATTTTTGTATTAAAATAAATACGAATTTGTAGAAAATGAATATGGACATTTTGATGCCTGGCATTTAATGTTATTTTATGTTTAGAGACTCACTTTACCCCTGACCATCAAAATAACCTTATTCTTTTCATTTGATTATTCTACCTATATTTAGATCAATGTATGTGACATATTTCAGTGCGGCAAACACGCCTCATTATCACTCTCTAGTTTCTTTTTCCAAGAAAGAGGTGAGAAATAACTAGAAACAGTAGCATTTCCAAGCAATAAAATAATGAGATCAAACAAGTAAGACAGTTGCCAATTTATCACTTTCATCTAGTCCTCACAGAATTGCTTTCTTGATAAGAATTAGTTTTCTATCTAATGAAATCCTCTGAAACAAAGCAAGTCCTTCCGGTGAGACTATTTCACTCGGAAATTGAAGAAAGTGGCATTTACATTTATCCTCAGTCTACTACTAAGGGGCAGTTTTACCAAAAGCCATGGTGGTTGTTGATTTATATCAATGTATTCAATATAAAACTGGCTTTTCTTTGGAATTTTCAATACTGATTAAATTATCTTGGGATGACTGAGATTAGCAGACATTTTATTTCTCTACATATTATGTTATCTCTGAATTTCTCTCATCATGGCATCTATGGAACTTTATGGTCTTTAAAGCAACTGTTACTCATAAGCATGCAATTAAAATACTACTCTACATATATTTGTACCAATGGTGAGGATGTATTCCTAGAAGTGCATCTAAAATCTGCCTCTATTAAAAGTTTCTGTCAGTTCCATGGATGCTTCCAGGGTCCCTCTGGAAAGTGACAAACAGTGAAATGGGCAGGAATAGAAAGTGAAACTGTTTCAATAACCCAGATGGACAGAGAAGTGAGTCATCAGGAATCAGATTTCTACAACGTAAACCTTTAATTTCCAAATGCCAAGAAGGACACTTTCGAGATGATGGCTCTTTAAGGTTAGAGATACAAGTTAAGAGCAGAAATGGCTATATTAAATTCCGTTGTTAGCCACCACCCTTACTGCATTTGGCAAAGAAAAACAGTGTGGTGCACTACAAGAGGTATGATTTCTTTTCGAATACAGTTTTACGTTACCGTTTGGCGGTGGTCATCTGCCGCCTTCGTTGCTTCCCTACATCTGCTCTACAGGCGCAATGAACAGTACCCATCTATTGTCTCAGGAAGCTCTCCATTTGCCTTCTGTAAAACTGAATACTGTTGTATGAATAAATGAATAGAAAGAAAATTTTGAACATTCCCGAAATTATTATATTTGAATTATTTGAAAAGAATAAATACCAATTTGAAAGATTATTTTCACCAATGGATACTTTATGTGCACTTTTGGGGAAATGGATATAAACCTACAGTACCTTTTATCTGCTTGTTCTGTTTGGTGGTTTTCTTTTTTCTTTTTTTTTTTTTNCTCTCTCTCTCTCTCTCTCTCTCTCTCTCTCTCTCTCTCTCTCCCTCCCTCTTCCTCATCCTCCTCCCTCTCTGTAACTGATATTTCAAAACTCCATTTTGTTTCACCATTTTGCATTCATCGCATCTATGTCTAGCACTCCTTTCCTTCTTACTGGGAATTTACCTGCATAACAGGTAATTCGCAACTTCATTTATTGTCCCTCTGCTTTGCTGGAGGTATTCTCACCAAGGAAATCTATAAACATTTTCAAAAAGGATGCATGTTAAACATGTTCTGATCTCATTTCAGAGTAGAAAAGCAAAGTAACAAGTAGGTTATGCAGAAGAAATATCGAATGAATGGATGCGGGGCTGTTTTAACACATGCAAGGTACAGTCTGTTAGGTTAGTGTTAGATGCACTGAATAAAATTTAAATACAGCGAATCAGCACACAAAGTCACCTGGCTATCTTGATCATCTGAAAATTGAAAGCATGAGCAGGGAATAGGGATGTGGAGAAGAGGGGAGACGCGGTGAAAGGCAAAGAGGGGTAAACATGAAAATCCGAACCCGCTAAATAGAAGCAACACCTTTAATCTCACACACTGCACCCAGTTTAAAAGATCATTCTGGTTTCCCACTTTATAATTAGAAGAAATGAGAAAGCAGAAATATTCTGGTTTGTAACCAAAGATGATATTTCAACCTTTACCCAGTTATAAACTAAATATATGCAGCTTGGTACTAGCGATTCATATGGATAGTACAGCCAGACTGTGGTAAAATGATCATCTGGAGGGGAATATTACAAATCTAAAGAAGAGCTGGGAACCATATGTTTTTACTTTATTATTCTGAGTTTTCACATTATGCTAAGCAGATTATTGAAATACAGTTTTGGCTAACTACAAAGGAAGACTCCACAAAACAAATCTGTTTGGGGTGTGTGGCTGGGTGGGTGCTAAACAGCAGCTTTGTGTTTCAGCTTGAATTTTTAAGTGGGTGGTAATCTCACTGCCCACAGAGCTGTACACAGGAGTATTCCAGTGCAATGGGAAAGCATATGATTTCATTTAGACAGAGAAGCCAATGAGTACTTTCCTCTGTCCTCTCCTGCCCTCCACTTCCGCTTTTAATTGCCTTTAATATTACAATAACATCCTGAACAGATAATGTTTGAGGTAAATTGCACTTATAGGTAAAACACAATACCCTTTATTCATCTTGTTGCAATGGATTGTTTATTAATTTATATGCCTGAAAGACACTGTATTTCTAGTCTACAGGTGAAGAATTTAAAAGTCTCTGGTAACTTAGACAACTATAAAATTATGTTCTTTATATTTTCAAGAAGGAAATTAAGATCATTTAAATTTACTTATTTTTACAAAAAAATCGTAAACAGATTAACATGTGTATTAAGTTATTACCAACTTTTATTTTGTATAAGTTATTTGTTATAGCATATTCATAACATACAACAACCCATATTTTAATATTGGAGTTATATAATAGTTCACCAAAGAAAGGTATCCTGAAAGAAAGGTATCCATGAAAGGTCATGTTTTTAAATCATTTAGCTCATATTTCATATTTGATATCATACATATGATATATTATATTTGATAGTATATTTTGATCCTTGTTCATTTTTTCAGTTAAAAAATCTGCAAAATTTCTAAATAATTCTACTGAAAGCAAAATTCATATTAAAACTAAGCCAAATGAAAATATAGTGAAGTGGTAATTTGTTTAATCATTTTTTCTTTTATTTTTGAGATCATAATTTTATTGCATCATTTTCACTTCCCTTCTCCTCTTTGAGCTTTACATATAGTACGTCTTGCTCTCTTCAAATTTGTGGTCTCTTTTGTTATTAATTGTGGCTATATGCAAATATGTATATGTTCCTAAATATTATCTTCTCACTTTACATAATGTTACACATATATATGTCTAAGTGCTTTATTGAATCTTAGAAGAGCAAATAAGATTTTCACTGAAGAGCTTCCCTTGTTTAGAACCTTCAGGGAGGAACAGGGGCAGAGCATCTATCTATCTATCTATCTATCTATCTATCTATCTATCTATCTATCTATTTATGCAAATTTATTTATGTAAATCATTAGTGTTTTTTGGGATAGCTGATAGTTAAACAGTGTTTATTTATTAATTATATCTTAGATCTATTTATCCAGTGCACTTTTTGGTGAATACAGAGATTCTTTAGCAAATCTTTGAAATCCTTTATATTTTCTTTTGAATTTGATTGGAGTGTAAATAACTAGTAAGTAGTAGTTTGGCTGTTTTCTGCTACTCATCTTTGGGTTTCGTGGAAAATTTTCTGAGAGTTCACATGGCTCTGAGGCGGCCTCAAACAGGCTGTGCAGTTTGGGATGACCTTGCACTCCTGATCCTCCTATATCCATCTTGCCAGTGCTGGGATCTCAACTACCAACAACCATATTTTATTTATATCATGCTGGGACTGAACCCATGGCTCAGGAGTGCTAGAAAAAGCACTTTGCCATTTGAGATGTATCATCAGCCTTATATTTCTTTTTAAAAGAAAAATATAAATAGCTGGTTCTTCAGAGACTTGTTCGTTTAAATATTATATACCAAGAATCTACTCTTGGCTTGTTGTTTTATATTATATTTACAATAAACATGTTGGGCATATTATTTACTAATAAAGTTTAAGAATAGCTATATGAAGTGGTATGAAGGGAAACGTGCATATTCTTCTAGAACAATTTCAGTCAGATCCATGGGAACTCGAGTTACTTTAACACATGAGCAATTTTTTAAAGCAAGACACTAAAGAGATCTTGCCAATAAAGTATATGAAAACAATTATGGAATGAGATAGGGCTTAGGCAAAAGAGATATCTTTTGCGTCAAAGGTGGAAGGTTGGGCATGGCTTAAAGTGCTTCAGTGTGCTCAGCATGGGGCAGAAAAGGGATGACCTGGTAGGGATAGAGTAGTAGAGGTGAGCCCATGACAAATGGACTGAAGAGCTTAGACTCTATCCTTACAGCGATTAAAAGTCATTAGAGCGATCTATGAAAGCATGCCCACAATCTTACTTATTTTATAAAAATATGGCTCTGTTGTGCTATGAAAGTTGTTTTGTTGGGTACATGAGAGGATGTAAGAAGCAAATTCTAAATATTCTGATATAAATTTTCTCACTTCTTTGTTTTCTAGAGACAAAACTTCATAACCTGGTTCACTACCTTTCTGAATATATGAAAACATTGAGCTTTCTAATCTCTTTCCATGAAACTGTATCAGCCACCACCTTTCACCACCGCCCTTCAGAGTTGTCCATCATTAGGCCACCAGGACATGCTCCTTCATTTCTTTGTTAGTTCTTTTGTCATTGTTGTTTTAAGATTTATTTATTATGTAGAGTGTTTTGCTTGCATTTCAGAAACTCCTTCATTTCTTAATGCTTCAAGCTATTTTCTAATGTTCCTAGAAATTTTCACTCTACCCAGTACCACCCTTAACTCAATTCTGGAAAATCGAAATATAAAAGGATATATTCTTAGTGACTATTAGACCTATTATTGTCTAATGATTTAGTTCTATCCCTGTTTTGATTCACTTTCCCTTAGATATAGCACAATTCTAAATAACGATAACTGTTGATACCTCCAAATTCTGTTTCGTAGTGCTGTGCATTGGCCACCACTCCTCAACACGCCAGCTCTAGCATGCCAACTCTAACTGGTCTGCTACCACACGCTAACTAAACAAATTAAACCTCCACTCCCTACTGAGTCTCTATATTCACCATCTTAGAAAGTAATCCAGGTTCACAGCTGCAGAAAGCCAAAGGCTGCGCCAGGTTCACTGGCACTGTAGTACTGATGAGGCATGCCCACCAGGCCTAATGAGTGTTTCAAATGTCCCGTGATGTTAATGGAGTCAGTCCTCGTTACACTCACTGAAAAAAAAATCAGCATATCAAATCTGTTCACTAGAAGTTTCCTCACCCCTGATTACACCTACCCAAAATGTTATAGTCACTTTGAGCTTCTCTGTCTTGCACTCATATGCAGTTTGTGCAGAAGTCCTGTAGCTGGTACCTTCAGAATCCAAAGCAAGTTCAACCACTGGTGACCTCACGGCCCTATTCGATGCATGCCAAGCCACGTCCCCTCCACTGAGGTCACTGTGATCAACTCTGTCATCTCCCGTTTTTGACTCCTTCAGCTTATTTTCATTATAGCCTCTACTATGGGGCTATTTCAAGGTTGCTGTACCTTCTTTGCCCGAAACACTCTGTTTCTGCTGTTCTCAAACCCGAAAGTCTTTAATGTATCTGATAAATATGAGGAGTGAGCTCTCCCTTTTCCTTCTCTTCCTCTCTTGCTGCTCATCCAGCTGCAGATGCACTTTTTTTGCCTGGCCCCAGCACAGTCCGCTATATCCCTCTTGGGGTTTTTCACTAAATCAACCTTCTTCCTCAAATCTTCTTCCTTCTGAAAAATCAGCCCTCATGTAAGCTCATTAACAGGAATGATACAGACATTTTAGCTGCTTATTGCCTAAGAGAATCATCACAAATCTGACAGCTTACAATAACACACTATTTTTAACATTTTCAAAGTGTCAAGAGTCCAAAATTGACTTTGTTCAGTCCTCTGAAATGTTGCCAGTGTCTGAGGTTTGAGGGAGAAGAAATCTTTTCTCCTCTTACATCGTTGTCAACAACTTTCAGTTCGTCAGGAGATACTTGGGTAAGAGCTAATTCTTGACTAGAGTATTCCCAAAGTTTCTTTCCAATGATTTTCTAACATGATGACTTCTTCCATAAAACCTGAAATGAAAGGACTTTATAAAAAGGATGTCAAATCAGATTGACAGCCCACAGCCTTTACACTGTCTGAATTGTTTTAGATAAGTCAAAGGTACCAGGCCTCAATCCTTTTTTAATAATGCATGAAAGTTATATGTTCTATTAAAATACTAACAACATTTCTTTGAAAAAAAAAACTAAAGATGGTTTCAACATTGTGAGGAAAAAACTACTACATGTCCTAATAATTCCTCTGATTGGTAAATTCTGTCAAAATATGAAGGTTAGTGGCTGAAATATATCTCATAAAGCTAACACATTTTGAACTACTCTTAACATCATAAGTTTATCAATAGCATACACCCATGTTCCTTTCAGGGGACCCTGCGATTATGTTTAGTGATTTCCATCAATGAGGCATAAAGTTGTCGGCAGAGCTGCGCTGGCCAGCAGTTCCTTCCCCTACCTCTGAGGACTCTGAGGGCCCCATGTCTTATCGCCTATTGTACAAAGGCTGCCCTCCATGTCTTATCGCCTATTGTACAAAGGCTGCCCTCCATGTCTTATCGCCTATTGTACAAAGGCTGCCCTCTACTTGACTGTTCATAGAAATCCACTGGAAAGAAGAGCTGATGCTGTCATACCTGCATTTGTTCTGAGTCCCGAGTAAACTGTCTAAGTTGAATGGGACATTAAACTCTAAGTTTGGTGGGGAAAAAGATAGCTGGGGTAGACGCTGTAATTATTGTCTCCCTTAATTTTGTTAAATATCACAAAGAAAGGACTTGCTGATTTATTTATTTATTTATTTATTTGTTTATTGCTTCTAAGTAGAGTTAAAACAGCTTGCAGTGACACTTTCTCACCTCTGATTCTCAGCCTTTTCATCACACACATAAGATTAGCTGCACCAAATTCATTTAGTATTAGCAACCCAGGCTAATTTATATTTTCTTGATTGAAGCTTGGTGGACGCAAACCCACACCTCCAATTAAGTTCAGAATTCCAAATCTCTGTGAGAGGAAATTCAGTTGGCTTACTTTCTGTTAGTTGTCTACTTCTGAATGCCGTCTTTGGGCAAAGAGGGCATTCTGTGAAAACACACAACAAAGGGGGTATTTAAGAAGAGGACAATGGTAGCAGCTGGAAAACAACATTCTAACTGAGTTAACAAATATGATATTAATATATGAAAATATTACAGACCTAGCTAAAAACACAGAAGTATATGTGCTAACAAACACACAGAAGCAATCTTCTGAATTATTTATAAATGTTATCTCTGATGTTTTATATAAACAAGTATGCGTGTATGTGTGTTTGTGTATGTGTGTGTGTGCGTCTTTGTGTGTGAAAGTGTTGTGTGTGTGTAAATGATAGGATGGGATAGGATACTCAGTTTTAACTTTTCACTTAGTCAAACTACCTTACTACATCTACTTGAACTTAATATTTAACTTATAAGGTAATCTTCTCAATTATTTATAAATGTTATCATTGATGTTTTATATAAATAAGTATGCGTGTATGTGTGCATATGTCTGTGAAAGTGTTGTGTGTGTGTAAAGGTGTTGTGTGTTTGAGAGAGATGGGGAAGGAGAGAGAGACTTAACTTCTGTTTAGTCTCATCTACTCCTGAGTCTTATACTTACTGGAATATATTACCAAAACATCAGATAGTCTGAACAAGGCTTGAATGCTCCTAAACTTTAGTTCCCTCTGGTATTAAATAGACCAATAATTTTCATAATTAATGTATACTTTAACATGTTGTTGATTAATCTTCCATGTATATGAATCTGTTTTCTGTAAAAGAGAAAACCTATATACATTTTTGAATGGATTAAAGTTCTTTCTGTAGTGAGATAACCAATACATGATGTTTTACAACTAACTTTATAATTTAAACATATTACAAATTATTAAATTGTGATGGTTTTAAACAAGACGTCATGTATGTTACTCCCTAGGGATTACCTAGGTTAGCTCAGTTCAGCCAGCGAATATGAATATTGGGCTTTGCTAATAATTTAACAAATTGTGGTAACAGCACAATTATAATAAATTGTTGAAGACTTCAACGACAATTACTAAAAGATTGAGGACAAACCCATGAGTGGGTTATAATCTCATGTCTACTAGCCTTGAATAAATACTGACAGATGCAACCTTGTAAAAGACGATTTATCAAAAGATGTTTTCTAAGATGAGATTTAAAATCTACCTTTGGACATTTTCCTAAGAGAAAATTTTGCAAGCCTAAAGCTCTCAAGCTACATTTTAGGATCATTAAGCCTACAATATTAGGTCATAATTCCTTCCTGATTTCACATCTGGGAAAAATGTTTGGAGAGAAGGGAGGATCCTTTCTTCTCCTAGACATGAGTATGGGTTTAGGAAATGTTGGAAAATAGATATATTTTATCTCTCCCATCCTACTACCTTCTAATTCACCCTTCTCATTTGTGTAACTTTTTATATAAATACCAATTCTTTACAAGAACCTAATCCTTTCTTGTTCACATTCTGTTTAGCTGAAGATAGCCTTCTACATCAGGCTTCAAAATTATCTTTTAAACTATCATTTTATCTTGAGTAAAATTCTCATTTTTTTATAAACCAAAGATAAGGGCCAGTAGGAAAACAGTGACAAATTATTAAATATTCCATATAAAATTGTGCATTTTTACAGGTATCTCAGTAAGAAGCAGGAATGTATTAATGCCCACACTCTCTATTTTTTGCTTGATGCCATCTGCTTCTACCACTTCTCCATTCCAGAACACTCTATATTCTGGGTCAACCACTTTGCTCTTAATACTGTTGCTTTATTCAACTCATAACATTTTCTTGACGTTGCTATTGAATTCAGCAGTAACTTTCCAATTGCTCAATTATATGATCATCAGGTAGATCTTTACAAAATGACTCTGAAGATTTTTTAACAGAGCTAAATATTAACTTTTCCTTGAAGAACATTTTCTACTCTTGTTTCCCGTGAAGACTCTATTCAAATTATAACTTTGGTGAATCTCTCATAGACTCATAGTCTTTATTAATGTTGACATTGTACTTGCTACCTTTAAATATTTCTTTTTAATATTGAGAAGATTGATTTTCCACCGTTTTAAAAGTTAATCAACGCATATCAATTAGAGTGAGCCTTCTACGAGTCATAAAATTGTGTTCCTGCTCTCAGAGAGTGGCAAGGTCTGAAAGGAGGAAGAGAGCGAGAGGACATTTTAATGCTGTACAGCCATTGCTTGCACTGTCCCCTAAAGTCTTCAATGGCTCTGAACTTTACCCATGTCAAGACTTGTGAGCACAGCAGAACAGGATTACAACAGTAATTTCATTCATCTTTTACTGCCATGTCTACAAAGTATGTATTTTATTTTGTTAAGAAATAACTATAAGACAACATGCATCACATATTTTAGCAATCTCAAATTGAGTATCCATGGGAAGAGTTGCTAATTGCCATTACTCATTTCAATTGAACGTACCACAGGTGTAAGCTCAACGTTTCTTTCTGGCTATAGGAGGTAAAACCTGTGAGCCATTAATGGTCTCAACATGGTGTTGCTACAATTAGCTTCCTTAACCCAACTATATCTAAGTATAAAAATTGCCATTCAAATTGAAATTCTCTGCCAGGCCTCATTTCCGTAATCTATTTTATGTACTCATTTTGCTGTACTCTGAACCAAAACTTTGTGAATATCTGTCAAAGAGTGCACAAAAATATTCCAGTTAATAAGATCAAAATCCAAATTAAATAAAATATTTTAATAAAAAATGTTCGTTCAAATAGAATTATTTGAAAATATTTTGGTTATTCTCATATGCCCAAAATAGTTGCTTCTTGAAGTTTCTTTTTTATTTACTTATTTTATTTATTTAGGTTCAAAAGAATCTACCTGTAGTTTCTTTTAGCAGGTACAATGGAGGTCAACACTAGACTCTTAGATCTTCTAAAATTTTATATTTGTATAAGGCTCTTTAAATAAATGACAATTATATACTTAACATACAGTTTTACAATTGACCATTTCAACTTGAAAATGCTTTGTAACTTTAGTTACATATATTATAAGCAGAATGTTAATCGATTGATGTTTATATCTATTAAAATTATGATTTGCCTATTTATGCATTATGTACAAGTAAATTGTTCATGAATTTACTCAGTAAAATCAGTACAGTGATAGACGAATGTTCTGATTACCCAATCTTACATTCAATATTCATTTTTGACCTTCATTTTAACAAAAAAAAACTAGTATTGAGTCAAGGCACACACATCTTTGTTTATTATTTAGATTTTTTAACCAATTTGCTAAATTATATTCTAAACTGATTATTTCAAATTTTATTCATTAGTGGTATATAGTATGTGAATCTTTTCTATTAAATATTTTACAAGGTCTAGGGAGGAGGTGGTTCCGTGGTAAAGTTTACTGCACAAGCCTGAGGATCAAAGTTTAGAATCCCAAAATCCACATAAAAAGCCATGTGTGTTGATGTTGATGTATGTGAGAAATCTTAGTTCTGGGAGTTGGGGAAGATGGAGATAGTTCCTTGGAGCTCACTGGCTACTCTCTCTCTCTCTCTCTCTCTCTCTCATACATTCATACATATGTATCAATATTTGTTATTCATTAATATATAAGCTTGAGAAAATTTTTAGTGGCTCTTCTGCTAAAGAATATTATAAATTATGGAGCACAACTAAATATCCTTGAGCTATTGTTAATTAACTCTGTTGGCATTAAAAAAAAATCTACTTAATCAAAGTGTGGATGGTATAAGGTTTGGATAGAGTTGTGTACTCCAAAATGTCAGTATCTGACACATTCAGGGAGCCATTTTAATTAACAGAATGCCAAGAGCAAAAGCGCTCATTAACTAAACAAATGTCTACTTAGTACCTAATGCAGCTTATTCAGTTTGCAAATGCTTATCTGTTTTAGCACTGGAAGCTATTTTGCAAAACCAGAATCCTTAGAGAGCTATTTAAGAAATATGGAATCATTTTGGCATGAAACTTAATCCATAAACATGCAGCCTGAATTATTGCATGATTTCTTTATCTTTAGTAAGTGAAGGTTTGTGATGAAACAGATGAGGCATTTAATAAACTTTTTTAAAGAAATGCAGAAGTGACGTACTCTAGGAAAATGCTTTGCTTTTCCCTGGCACGACATCACTTAGTCATCATGGACAGTTTCATTGTCTGTGCAATGAAGGAAATGAACAATGGAAACATTTCTGTAGTGTCTGATTGTCTGGGGATGGTGATGTATATGATGCCGGCTATTATTTAGTGCTTTGGGGATTCCCTTCTCTTCCTCCATCAGTCCTTTAAGCTCTGGATTTTGTGCTAATCCTAAGGAGGGGGAAAAAAAGGTTTTGATGTTATTTCTGTACCTGGAAGTTAGCCCTGCCCTCCAGAGTTAAATAATATTCTTAATTGACTAAAAAAATGAAGGTGGTTAAATTGTCATGGGTAATTGCAGGAGTATTTTCCTTTTCTTAACACAGAAAATTTTCTGAATTCAGTGTGCTCAAGACATACTCATGAAACCCTTCTGATTCATGGGTTCTCAATTTTAGATTTGAATATTTACGATGCACCTGACCTCTATGCTAGTGATTTATTTTACTGAGCGTCATGGGCTGCATTCTGTCTTACCAAGTTGAGGGATGAGCAGAAGGCAAATGGAAGGTGGTGTGCTGTTCCCTTCCCTGTTGAGCTAATCAGGAGTCCAGGGCTAATTCGGAAGGCTGCAAACCACAGGCTCCCTTTCAGTCAAGAAGGCTAGCTCAGGCTCTGTTTTAAAAGTTAATCCTGGTCAAAGAGGAATGTGGTAGAATTTAGTATATGTATCCCCACACCTACAGGTAGAGAAATATAAAAATGAACAGCAACAGAATGAGAATTTTTAATCTGGTAAAAGAAGAAGCACTTTGGATGGGGAAGGCTTCTTTCCAAGAGAGTCAAAGAAAAAGAAAACAGTGTTCTTAGTGGGATGTGTCCTACAGTGTCACCCAAATGTGAGCACTTTCAGTTCCCGCAGATCATAGTGAATTTTCTACTTAAGTCTTCATTCTCTAAAATGCTCGTAGTCTGCGATTGGAATACATTAGTATATCTATGACAATAAACTACTTAAAATTTGTTATGTTTTATTGCTTTAAAAACAGTGGTTTTTAACTCTCCCAAGGCTGCAACCCTTTCCTCATGTTGTGGTGACACCCCCAAACATAAAACTATTTTTATTGATACTTCATAACGGTAATTTTGATATGATTATGAATCGTAATCTAAACATTTTTTTGGAGATAGAGGTTTGCCAAAGGGGCATGACTCACAGGTTTAGAACGACTGCTTTAGTAACTACAAACTCTATTGTGTCTAGTGATTTATTAAGAACGAAGGTTGACTCCAATTATAGATGAATTTATAATGGAAGCAATTTCTTCAAAGAATGGAAATGTTTTGATCTGCTTATAATATCATATAGATATAATAGTGTTAAAATTATAGGGAAATACCTAATAATATCCAATCATATATATATATATATATATATAT